>CAIGQW010055978.1:4022028-4034579 GCA_903798125.1 Danio choprae | reverse complement strand
TTTAATTTAATTTAATTTAATTTAATTTAATTTAATTTAATTTAATTCATTCATTAATTCATTCATTTTCTTTTCGGCTTATTCCCTTTATTAATCTGGGGTCGATTAATTAATTTGAGATTAATTTAATTAATCTTTATTAATTTAATTTAATTAATTAAATTTTTTTTGACCAAATATGGTTTTAATATAATCTCTAATTGCTATTGTAATTAAAGTAATGTCTTTTTGTGAACTTTAATGATTGTGGGGCTTCTTGCAACTTAATTTTACTTTTATTTATTTTTTAAGTTAATTAGTTTTTTTTATTTTTACCAAATATGCTTTTATTATAATCTCTAATTGCTATGATAATTAATGTAATATGATTTTGTGAACTAATGATTGTGGGGATTTTTGCAATTAAATAAAATAAAATAAAATAAAATAACATTTAATTTAATTTAATTGATTTCCTTTTTTATTTTATTATTATTATTATTTTTATTTTTTTACCAAATATGGTTTTAATATAATCTCTAATTGCTATGATAATTAATGTAATGTGTTTTTGTGAACTTTAGTGATTGTTGAGCTTTTTGCTACTTTATTTAATTTTTTAATTTTGTTTCATTTTATTAAATGTTTTAATTTGTATTTGTTTATTTTATATTATTTCTACTATTTGAGATAATACATAAGATTAGCTGGTGCTTACAGTGCAGTAGCCCTGGAAAATATCAATTTTAAAATGGAACATTTATTTCATGAAAACGCTCCATTTCAGTTCTAATTCATAGGTTGCATCTCTTTAAAACATTATGATTGATAAGAAATACTAGTTTACACACTGTCATAAATGTATAATAACTAGAAAAATGTATATTGTATTATACACACAAGTATTTAGATGCATATTTCAGTCTATCGAGGATTAATGTGGTTCTCAGTTATGTTTAGTTTCCACCACACTAAATATTTAGTGCTTGACCTCTACGGTCCACATGCACACACATAATATCCCCCACAATCATTTTAGTTCAGAATTTTTTTAAATTTGTTTTACAGCAAACTCCCTTTTTAAAGTTTAAAACCCTTTTTATTAAGTCCATTGTGTATCCAAAAAGACATCAGCGGAGCAAAGAGTTCACATTTAAAGCCCTGAATAATAACAGACCTGAAATGGACAAACAAAAGCTTTCCAGCGCACAGAACTGTGTCAATAAAAACTTGGATTTACAGACATGTCAATTTTATGAGTTGGCAGTTGCAGGACCAACACTCTTCTCTTACTGTGTGCTGGTCACATAAAATGGCTCAAGTGTTTATGTAGCCTGTGGCAAAGCTCTGCTCTTGGTTATAAGATTGCCGGCATGACAAGATGTTTCCGGATGAAGTTATGTGTTTGATAAATGGGGAGCTTCACATCCCACCGGAAGGAAAGATTACAAATGAAATCTTCTCAGTGTATCTAAATGGTTTTAGGACAGCAATTTGACCATTTGTTTGGATGACAGAGGTGTTTGGGGGCTGACAATGCTATTTCTTTTTCAAAATTCTTTGGAAATAGTGGCATGTTCAGTCTATAGGCATGTCATGTGATTTACTTAATAATCAAAACATACGTGTGAATAGTGTGAATACGTGTGAATAGTGTTTCTTTAAGAACAGACATTGACAACTATAATCCTGTCATGCAAAACAGCATTTTTAGTTGTCTCAATTAATTATTTTTAGTGTGTTGTTGTCTTGTAAACATATCCCTATTACAGTGTTTAGACAGGAAAGTTTTTTTTAACACTCTGGTGGTAACTATAAAGGTTCTTTTGGTTTTTCTGAAGCTCAGATTTACAAAGAGACCAATAATATGAACTCAAACATTTCTATTTATTTATTCTTTATTGAAATGATAACTTTAACTAACATAAGATGGCTACTGGTCTTAATTAACCAAAACCCCTCTAAAATCAGCCAACAGTGCAGGTTGACCTACTTGAGCCAGCAGATTATTTAGGCTGGTTAAAGCATACAATTTTATGATGTAGGATTGGTCTTGGAAAAAGATGTTCTGCTGGTTTGGATGGGTTTAAACTGGTTTAAACCAACATGGAAAAGTGACCATTCTGGCAACATAGCACTGTTTTGATTCAAAAAGCATCCTCAATTACTCTCTAAAATCAGAAACAGAACAGTCTGATTTACCAGCCTAGATTTAAGTGTATATTTTCATAAGCGTTTGTTCAACAAATTTGATCTTGAAAATGAGATAACTGACTGGTCTTGGCTGGTTTATGCTAGTTTAAAGAACCCCTCTAAAATGACCTGGAAAATTTGTCTGAACAAGCTGCAAACCAGCAAATTAGTTTAACCCTTTATTTTAATCTGTGTTATAAAAAAATAGTTTTAGAAAATAGATTGTAGGCTTATCTTTGCTGGTTTAGATGTTCCATACCCCTCTAAAATCAGCCAATAAACTCTCTGACCAAGCTGAAACAAGCAAATTAGTTTAGGCTGGTTTAAATGTACATTGTTAATGTTAGTTCAACAGATTCAAACTGGTTTAAGCTGGTGGAAATTGTAGTTATAGAATAGTAGTTTCTTGGTTTTCATCAGTGTTACTTAAAAGAAAATTTAAAATATTTAATCAGATATGTTAAATATATTTGTGCACTGTAAATATGTGAATGGAAATATTGGTCAAATCTCACCTGTAGTAAGTCAGTAAGTCAGTCTAAAAAATATTTTATATCTTAATATCAGGTGAATATCAAACCTAATAACTTTACCATCTTTATAAGCATGCACAGTAAAAAATGTTCATATATTAGTGTTTTCCATTTATTTACGTTGTGAATTACATTATGAGACCTTAATATCTGCTCTGTCGACGTTTGATGGGGAAAATTAATCTCAACAGTTTAACAAAGTGACATTTTATAGAAATGTTAATAATATATAGGTAAATAATGTCTGTAAAATAACAAAAAAACTGTTCTGGCAGTTTATTACAAGGTTTTCGTACCTTAATATACAACACCAACTCAGAGAGTATATCAATTTAAACTAAATAAATGTCCATAAAAGTCACTTTATTAGACTTTTCAAGGTTAAAAGTTGTTGGAAGTAGGATCAAGTTCCCATAATGAAATTCAAAAGCATAAATAAACAGGGGAAAAATAAAAACATGAACCACAAAATACAGAAAACTGCTAATTTATGGATATTTTACAGTGTGGGCTACATGGATTAGCAGCAGGCTAATCTATAAATGTATACAATGCATTGACGATAAGTGGATATATGTCATGCTACAAGTTATTACACTACAATGAAGAAAATATTTAATCAGATATGTGACCTACAGCATCAGTTGTGTCGCTTAAATCCATTCACAAATTGTCTCCGCTGTTTTTTAGTATGGAAATAAGTGTATTAGGTTGCCGCGTGTACATATCAACATTTAATGAAATTTGTTGAATTAATTTTGTTGGCAAAACATTAAAAGGTGTTCTCAAAACCAGCTGAGAACCACATGAAGTGTGTTTAGCTATAAATTTTCCTCCGGGAAGTAAACCCTTTTAATTTTGAAGCACTTGATGCTTACCCCGGTGATATGTTTTTTTCTCTTACTAGGAAAAAAGCACACTTGCCAGTATATAAAAGCATTACTCACATCATTGCTGTAAACAGCATTTTGTACCAGAAACAGCTCTGGCTGTATACATGGAACAGGATGGTGGCAATCTGCTTTAAGTGATGTCATGTTGCGGGGATGGGGTCTCCCACCCCTGCGCAGCGGGGAGATTTTACAAGGGACACTATGATCTCACACACTGCCCTAGGATCAGTACTGGGCCTGTGGGGGAGTTCTGCAGTGCACTGTGTGTTTCTCTGCCAAGCACAAGTCTAAGTAAATAAACAGTGGAACATTAAAAGCCTGGCCCATTCACCTCTGCACCGCTGCATTAGATTGTGCAAACATACATTCATCCACAGTTAGCCATGACACTGTGCTCTGGAGTTTGATGATGATCTTTTCCTGCAGTCTTGACAAACCACTCGTTGCTCTTTTGAAGTAAAAAAAAAAGGTTTGACTAAAATGAAAATTCTGCCATCATTTACTCACCCTTATGTCATTCCAAACCGACATGACTTTCTTTTCATCTGGAAAGACAAAAGGCAAACTTTTGAAAGTGTATTACAGGGACAAGCAGTGTAAAAAGTGGTCTTTGTGACCTGTGCACTCAGAGTCTTCTGAAGCTTTAGAATCACTTTATAAAGAAAGTTATGTTAGTACATTTCATAAACAATTAAGCAAATCGAATGAAACCCAAAGACTGAAATAGTGTTTTCTTGTAAAATGTGCTCTAATAATCTTTTATTTACAACCTTACTTTTTTTTACAGTGCAGCTTCACATAAAAACAGGACATTATGCCATAAAATGTGACCATAAAATATTTAAACATACCTTTTTTTACACAACATTTTCTTGTCATTGTCAGAAACATGTCTCCTTGCAGCATATATTCATTTATAATCACATCATAAATACGGTAATGCTGGTGCTGTTTTAAATCCTTTAACTAAAAGTTAATAACAAGTTCTCAATCTATAAAAATACCACCACAAGTGCACATCAAGCTGGTTTTGGATGTTTTGTCAGTTCTAAGGCGAAATATATTAAAAACAAAAACGCATCTTTTGATTGTTTTATAGGCTAGGTTTCGGTTTAGACTGTGCGAATGATAAGTAAACAAAAACGAAATGTATTGTTGGTTTGTTTTCAGTCGAACCAAGAGAAGTGAACACTGAATGAATCTTTTACATTGTTTAATTAAGTTGAAAAAGTTGGTTTTCTTATCAGAACTGAATCAGCTGTTTAGTGTTATCGAGATCGGTTCTTCACCTAAATCTTGTTGAAGATGAATCTTGTTGTTTTATTCCTCACATTTAAATAGCTTTTTGATAAAAGTGTCTGCTAAATAAATAAATAAATGTTTGACCATAGATTTGAAATTGTGCACATGTGGTATTGACAATTTTTATGAAAGGCACCGTTGACACCCTTGTGAAAAAAGCAAGCAGTGCATTAAAACATTTTGGCTTATGCTCTGTTATAAAAAAAATAAATACTACACACACAAAAAAAGCTGGGTTCCACACAATTCCTTCATGTTGTCCCAACACAAATGGATTAAGTTAAATTAATCATATTTGCAAATTTAAGTTGATTGAATATAAAGCAATTAAGTTGCCCCAAGAAAAACCTTAAGAATTATGTTTTGTCAACTCATTTTAAAGGTGCAGTAGGTAATCTGCCAAAATGCTAACAGGCTAGCATAATATCTTTGAAACACAATCCCTCCCCTGCTGTTCAAAGCCACGCCCTACTGAAACACGAGCTGATAACCCACTAGTTCATGTCATTCGCCAGTTAGACATTTGAAATCTTTACAGTAGTTTATAATACTGCAATTCTGAACGAAAAACTGTATTATATCTAGCATGTTTTCAGTTGTGTAGCAAGCAAAACTTGTCATAATGGTCTCACTCTCTCATGCGCATTTGTCCTAAAGCGATTACTGTATGCTTAGTGGTTGGCCGGCAACGTGCAGGAATTACACTTATACTAAGCCATACTTACATGCTGTTTCAGACTGAATATTCAGAGTAGCATGGTAAACAATACAGGGAGCGCGTCACAGGTTGTCATTGTTCAAAAATGAACCAATGTGAAAATAAAACCAACTTCACCTCAGTAAAGCAGGCTAGATGGAATAGTGCTATTTACTTATGTTTTGTTGTTAAACTAAGTAAAAATCTACATTATCGATGCTGTAAAAGGTCACTTATGAAACTGAAAGTAGTCAATCAATCTTTCGCCGGAAGATTTCAGTGGCTGAACAACACTTCTGTGCATATAACCCATTCATAACACAGCACAATTTACATCAGCTTTGCGTGACTAAAATAGTTTTAAAACATAACATTACCTGTCTAAAAGAAATACTTCAGCCTTGGTGTCATCCTTCCTCCAGCGTGCAAAATAACTCCAATATTGATTCAGGATTTTAACAAGTTTTGATTCAGCATTTGATTTTACTGCCTCGTCTGCACATGAACGTGTGACACGCATGTACGCATTTAAGAGCAAATGGCGGATCTGCATGAACAGAGATGCGCCGTTGTACAAATCTACATTTGCTGACAGACAATTTGGGATACTTATCAGAATTATCGGCCCGACAATATTTAATTGGATGAACATTTTTTAGTCTTATGCCTTACCCAGAATATAAAAATACATATAAATACATTTAGATCATTTACTTTAATCATTACTATTGTCATGTAAACAGACTTTCAACCAGCACAACAAAAAATGTTTCTGAAGACAATCACCTACTGCACCTTTAAATAAGTAGTTTGAACAAGCAGAAAAAGTAATTTTTAGTGCTACACTACTACTGTTACTAAATAAAACTAATTAATAGATACAAATTATTGGTTGCAGTTTATTTTGATGGTTGCCTTGACTCTAGGCATATTTAAGTACTTTTACAACTATTTATCAACTTTCATTACAGGATTAGTGAACTTTGTTTGGTTAGCTTTATGGTTTGTAGAACAAATTGATATGTATTTGCGAAGTCACTTATATTCTGTAGAATGTCTGTTGGGATGGCCATCAAACAAAGATGTTAGAAGAAATAAATGAGGCTGTTTACTACTAGTACTCTGATTGGTAGTTTACATGCAGTTGCAAAGTTACTTACAGTCAACTGAATGTCTAAGAGCGCCTATCAAAATCAAGTGCTACCAAGTATAAACATATAAACAATATAAACGTATAAACAAACGTATAAACAAATGCACATGTAGATGGAGTATTTTTATCATGCTTTTAACATTCCTATTGGCCAATGAACAATAAAGTCAATCAAACATCAATTAAAATTACACTTTATTTTGTTTGAGTATATAAGCAAAACTACATGTCACTGAAGTGTTTTGGTAGAGAACTGTGTTAGTGTTCTGAGCAACTAAGTTGTTACAGAGTTTCTTAGCTTTATTTACAAAACTTAAATTGTCTAAAACATAAAAAAATAAAAACCTTACCAATTTTTATACACATGTATTTTATGCCTTAAACTGCACTTCACAAGTAACTTCAGACTCTCTTGCCCCCAGACCGTATAATTAAAAATAAATTCAGTTTTTTTTTCTTTTAATCCTTTTTAGTTAAACTGAAACAATCCTTTGCTTTTGCACACACTTCAAAATAAATGATTTTGCTGCTTGTTTAAACTACTTATTTAAAATGAGCTGAAACAACACAATTCCTGAGAGTTTTGGGGGACAACTTAATTGTTTTATGTTCAATTCACTTAAATTTGCTCAATTCAGTTTTATTTATAATGCATTTTAAAACAACAGAGTTGACCAAAGTGCTACCAATAAAGGGTAAAACAAAGCATAACACATACATAAAAAATAAACAAATAAATAAATAGGAAATGTCCAATTTGTTAAGTTAACTTAATCGATTTGTGATGGGACAACATGAATGAATTGTGTGGAACCCAGCATTTTTTACAGTGCAAATAAAACAAGGTTGTTCAGGTTTATAAAGATGGTTACTATTGACATTATTTTTTACATCTTCACCTCTATATATCTGAGAGAAAGACCAAGTTATTTATCTAAGTGTATTTAAAACATTTGGTCTTAATTTGCTATCCGTGAGTGGTCTGTTTCCTTAAATCACCTTGGCAACATTCACTCAAAACAATTATGTTTGCTACTTGTTCAAACTACTATTTGAAATGAGCTAAAACAGCACAATTCTTGAGGTTTTTTTTGGGACAGCTTAATTGTTTTATGTCCAATCCACTTAAATTTGTTAAAACTATTATGCTAATTTAATAGATTTGTGTTTGGAAGCTATTGTGTGGAACCCAGCATTTTTACAGTGTTACAGTGGTTTAGAAAACCAAACAATCCTGTTTCCAGGTAGATCCACCAGCATTAGTGAATTGAAAGCTCTCGGCTCTTTAAAGAGCTAGCGAATTAGAAAGCGTACCTGTGTGCGCAGTGACCACATCATTAAAAGTAGATGCCTAACATGCCCTTACATATTTGTGAAAGGTGCAAGCATGTGTTTGTGTGTGTGTGTGTGTGTGCATATGACCTGCATTACCTCCCCAAACTCTGCTTACAGTCTTTCGTGTTTTTGACTCATGATTTGCGCCCCGAGGCAAACAGCAGGGGTTCCATTCTTAGCTTCCTGTAAAAAATACCTCCCCACTCCACGTCCTAATTAATCTGAAGGGCATGCCCAAGATCCCTATAAAATCATACGAGACTATACCAATTTCCTGGTAGCTTGGTGCCCTACATGTGCTTCTTGTTCATGAGTATAAGTTTCCTTTCCCATGACTCTACAGAGATTTATGCTCTCTTTTGTTTAATCTTTTATGTTAGTATTTATTTAAGTTTTCCCTCAGCGAGATTAAGGTGTTATATTGCACGATTCTCTAAAAATTGCAGATAACAAGCGTGCGGATTATGCAAAAACATCAGAAACATGTGGCTCTTGCTGTTTTAGCATTTGATATGGTTAGCCATGTGAATGTGTGTCTGAGAAAATGAGGGATTGAATGGAGTGTGTGTGTGTTTGAGAGTGAGCATATATGCATATTGAGTTACACGAGGCCTAAAACAGTCACGGTCTGACATGTAAGGAAACATACATTGATTTCTGCAAGCGCTCCACCTCCAGACAAAACGACAAAGCCAGTGAAAGAAATGTCTGCGTGAAACACAGCAGAGCCGCGGCGCACATGCTAGAGCCGTGTGTCATGATTACAAAAGCCCAGCATGCACTCCCTAAACTACTTAATTTAACTAAATGAACGCAGGTATTGCTTAAGGAATAAAAATCCAAAGAGGTTGAAACAAACCAGATTCAATGAAAAAGCATTTATTAAATAGGATTTCAAATAAAGCAGATGAGTATTGTATTGAAACATTTGTCATTATTATTAAAAGTCATAATATAATATAATATAATATAATATAATATAATATAATATAATATAATATAATATAATATAATATAATATAATATAATATAATATAAACAAGAAGGTCGCTGGTTCGAGCCTTGGCTGGGTCAGTTGGCATTTCTGTGTGGAGTTTGCATGTTCTCCCTGTGTTCTTGTGGGTTTCCTCCGGGTGCTCCGGTTTCCCCCACAGTCCAAAGACATGCGGTATAGGTGAATTGGGTAAGCTAAATTGTCCGTAGTGTATGTGTGTGAATGAGTGTTTATGGATGTTTCCCAGTGATGGGTTGCAGCTGGAAGGGCATCCGCTGCGTAAAACATATGCTGGATAAGTTGGCGGTTCATTTTGCTGTGGCGACCCCAGATTAATAAAGGGACAAAGCCGAAAAGTAAAAGAAAGAATGAATAATTTAAAAACATTTATATTGTGAAATATTATTTAACTTATAATATCTGGTTTCTGTTTTAATATTTTTAAAATGTCATTTATTCCTGTGATATCAAAACAGCAACCTTTGCATCTCACATGACCCTTCAAAAATCATGCGAATATCATGATTGCTGATTATGAAACGTATTCATAGTCTCTTTTTAACTTAAAAAAAAAATGTATTTGTTTTTATTGGCATTTTAGATCAATTTAATGCATCAATAATGAATACAAGTATGAATTCAGTTTTAAAGATGCTTATTTGTTGCTTAATATGCACAATTGTGATTTTCAAGACAATCCCATGGAAATTCATATATAACTATTTTGTATTTGAAAGAATTGGTGACTAATTTGTAAGAATTTGTATATTTAATTTGTGTGTTTTAAATCAATTTTCCTGTCTATGTGATGGTAGACTATATATAGAAATGGAGTTTGGGTTATGATGACCCCCTCCCCCTCCCAACAAAAAAATGCACATTTTCAAGTAATTGAGGTTGTACGCATACACTGTAATCCAAAATAAGTTGTTAAAACGGAAAAAAATTAGGTAATCAGTTGTCAAAATGTTTAAGCTATGAAATTTTCAATTTTAGGGGTGGAACGGTGGCTCATTGGTTATCACTGTCGCCTCACAGCAAGAGGTTTGCTGGTTCGAGTCCCGGCTGGGCCAGTTGGCATCTCTGTGTGGAGTTTGCATGTTCTCCATGTGTTTGCGTGGGTTTCCTCCAGGTGCTCCAGTTTCTCTCCACAGTCCAAAGACATGCAGTATAGGTGAATTGGATAAACAAAATTGACCATAGTGCATGTGTAAATGCAAGAGTGTATGGGTCTTTCCTAGTACTGGTTTGCGGCTGGAAAGGCATCCAAAGTGTAAAACATATGCTGGAATAGTTGGCAGTTCATTCCACTGTGGCGACCTCTAAAAATAGAGACTAAGCCAAAGGAAAATGAATGAATGAATGAATGAATGAATTTTGAATTTTAAGTAAGCCGAAACATGAGGTTTTGAGTTTGTTGTACTCATGCAAGGCACTTTCTCCTAACTTAAAATATCCAATTTACCCAGCTCATACATTTTAATAGCAATTAACTTAAATGTTTTAATTAGATTATCCACTAGTTTGCAAAAAAGTACAATAATTAAGTTTTAACATGAAATTAGGTTGGAATTTGTCTTACTGGTGGCCATAACTTTAATTTATCCTTTATTTAATAGGATGTTGATGTCAATATGACACTTACTTTGATATATATCACTTATATTCATCACTTTAGAATAAAAATATGAACCGCCAACTATTCCAGCATATGTTTTAAGCAACGGATGCCCTTCCAGCCACAACTCAGTACTGGGAAACACCCATACAATCTCACATTCACACACACACACTCATATACTACGCCCAATTTAGTTTACCCAATTCACCTATAGCGCATGTCTTTGGGCTGTGGGGGAAACCAGAGCACCCGGAGGAAACCCACGCCAACACAAGAAGAACATGCAAACTCCACACGGAATGCGGGGGACTCAAACCAGCAACCTTCTTGCTGTGAGGCGACAGTGCTAACCACTGAGCCACCATGCCGCCCTTTAATAAGACTCTCTTTCAGTCAAATGTCATGCTAGTTTTGATTCATTTTGTTATTTAACACTTTTTATGTATAAGAGGAAGGCATCAAATGGCATCATTTTATAGATTGCCTCAAAAACTATTTGTTTTGTAAGGTAACCCAAAAAAATATATATATATTCAAATGTTTTACCTAGTTAAAAGGCACCAGTTAGACAAAAATTCTGTCTTTTTTAACTTCTGGTAAACATGTTGAAAGGTGGCAGAACTGAATTTCAGCTGGTTTAGTTTTAAGTGCTTGGCTTTGCTTTATAAGTGATGGAATAAAGGTGCAATGGCGAGATATGAAGGTGGCCTAAGTGCTGCTAAAACAAGAAACACTTCCCTTCCTCTGCCCTACAGCCTGTGACGCAGTCCAGATCCCTTTTCCCGAAAATGTGTGTGTGTGTGTGTGTGTGTGTGTGTGCATGCTTAACTTGTTGTGAACCAGCATAGACTGCTGCCTCTTATCTGCACTGTCCCTCAGAGGAGAATCAATCCATCATGTCTAGACTACAACCCAATTATTGATTTACATCTTTTCAACTTAAAGCAATAGTTCACCCAAAAATGAAATGTACTCACCATACTCACCCTCAAGGAGTTCCAAACGTTTATGAGTTTCTTTTTTCTGTTGAACACAAAGAAGATATTTCCAAGATGAAACTTAATATTTTGCATGAAAAACAAATGGAAGTTAATAGCAACTGGTTTACAACATTCTTCAAAATATATTCTTCTGTATTTATCAGAAAACCCCCCCACCAAACTTAGGCCTAGAACGAGTTGAGAATTTTCATTTAAAGCTGATCTCAGTATTTATTCAGAAAGTAATTCTTTGTTTAAAGTCGTTCGTTGAAGTTATATCCAAACTGCAAAGCTCGACACCTTGAAGTGGGTTTCATGTAACTGGAAGGTTTTTATTGGCCTCAAAGCAAGAAGCAGGAAAAGAAGAAACCTCAGCCAGGCCTTAGCAACAGACTGCAGGCCTGAGGAAATGACGTTGGTTGGGTGAAGGCGAGAGCTTTGTGCTGACTGATGGATGATGGAGGTGACAGTGTATTGATAAGCAACAGTTTTGGCTGCAGCAGCAAAATGCAGAGAGAGAACAATGTCTGTGGTCAAAAGGAGGAAACCGGGATGTGCAGTCGTAAAGTCGCTCGGTGGAAAATAGAGCGTTGTATTTTCACATTAGTCCTGTGTTAAGGAGGATTTCAAAAAGTAACTTTTTTTGAGGATAATTTGTAAATAGAGATTATGTCTAACAATTGTCACTTTATATCTCATAATATGGCTTTATTTCTTTGCAGTTATGAATTTATGATGAAAGTGTGACTTTCAATCTTTGAGGCACAACCAGTTGTTAAATAAATCCATGTGAACTAAAACTGTAAAACCTATTATTATTGTAATTCTTCTTCTTCTTCTTCTTCTTCTTCTTCTTCTTCTTCTTCTTCTT
>CAIGQW010055978.1:3967171-4006496 GCA_903798125.1 Danio choprae | reverse complement strand
ATATATATATATATATATATATATATATATATATATATATTGTTGTCTATATATATTGGTTGTTGATGTAACATTGTGTTTTCACTGTCATGTATGAAAAAAATGCATATATTGAGTATTGTCATCACTTGAAATGCAGTGAATTGTTAAACATTTCTTTATCTTGTAATAAAAAACCTCTTGTAATAAAAAACCTGTTATTACATCTTTGAAGCATATATAAAAAAATGTCCCATGGTGTGACCAATAGTTCAATAAATTAAAAGTCTTATAAATTAAAAAGAAAATTGTAAAATCAAGTGGCTGTTTTAATATTTTCATCCATATATTTCTTAATACATTTGATACATTTTGTCACTGAAAACAATTTCCTATAGTGTGACACTATATGCAACTTTTGAATCAGCAATATTTATAATAATGAAATAATTATAAAATATATAATTAGGCCACCAATTAAAATCCTGATTGGTCTGTGCCAATAACCTAGTGGTTAGTGCGTTGACACATAGCACCAAGGTGCTCACGGTGACCAGAGTTCGTTTTCCGGCTCAAGGTCCTTTGCCGATCCTTCCCCTATATCTGTTCCCCACACTTTCGTGTCTGTAAATCTCCATTGTCTGATCAATAAAGATGAATACCTCTAACAAATAATTATATAAAAAGATCCTGATTCTGTATTAATAAGAGGTGTTTTTCTTCATTTTTGCTATGTCACACAATAGGACATTTTTACGGTATAGTGCAGTAAAACAAAAAAGTTAGTGACCCCTTGTATTTTCTCAAACATCTGATGTCAAGCTACATAAATATAACTATTTTTCTATGTTTTACAAAAATTGTGTTTTACTGCATATTTGTCATCTACCCATATATATGTTTTTAAAGTATGCATTAATTAATCATAAGCGACATTTATTTCAATTAAAACTTTATTTATATTATATTATACAGATTATATTTTGTTCACATTATATATTTTTAGTAGGGCTGTCAATCACTTAAATATTGTTCAATTAATTTCCATTGATTGTTCAGTGCAGTGTTTAATTGTTGCAGAAGGGGGACTGAAACCAGAGCTGTGAGTATAAATGACAGTTTATTGCAGAAAGATGATAGCAGGTGATATGGCAAACAGGTAAAGTCTTTGCTCTTGTAGGAGGATGAGCAGTGGACCAGGATAGAATGAGCCAGAGACTGATGGTGAAGATTGACACAGAGGAGAACGGTAGACACACAACCAGGAGAGAACCACACTAGGATGGGAGACGCAGACACTGTAGGTAAACTGGAGCAGACAAGATAAGTATAACAGATAGCTATTGGAATCACTGACAATGAGAGTTTGTCCTTCTCAATGCGACTAGGCCTGACACTAAGTAAAGCGGAGTGCAGGGTTTTATGGGGCTGGAGTGATGACAAACATCAAGCAGACATTTACAAAAAGCTACTTTAGAAAGAATTACAGCAGAATTTATTTATTCACTCAGAACAGTTAAGCCACGGTCACACTGGACGTTTCGCCCCATAGACTTGCATTCATACGCACATGAATGCGTCAGACGGGAAACGCAAGCTCGTGCGAGACGTTTCTCAGTTCACTGCATTGCAAAGTTCAAGCTTGGTGAACTCTGACCTGTGAAATCGCATCACGTGACTGTGTGAGACCAATCGAAGCTCAAAACATGACCTCTCTGGACAGAAATTTAAAATATGAACCAATCGCTCACTTTTTTAAATGTCTAATCATCTTGCTTAATCCTGCCCCTTTTTGCAGCGCCGTACAACAGAATTTTGCATGCTCAAACTCTAGTGCGACCGCGGCATCAGGCTATGACAATTAATATTTAGACAATTAGGCTTCTAAATCAGTATTTAGTATTTACAGAACATTTGTTGCATCTCCAACAAAACAGGAACTTTGGTTACAAAATTCTTCAATAACATATAATAAAAAAAAATGCATACAAAAAAAAGTTGGGTAAATGATGACATAAATGTTATATTTGGGTGAACCGTCCCATTCCATCTTCGTTTTTTTGATTACTGCAAATAATTTTTTAATTTTGCAGAATGTATATATTTTTGTTTTTGAAGAATTTTGTAACCAAAGTTCTTGTTTTGTTGGAGATGCAACAAATGTGTATATATATAATGTACATTTTTTTAGGTTTTCATAATTCTTGCCTCATTATCTTCAATGTTAGGAGCATATAACTGCATTCTATAGATACACATTTGACCAGCTCTGTGGCAGGAAGCAGCTCTGGCAAATTAAATGAAGGAAAAAAAACAAGGAAAAGTACTCATTTGATAGGATTTATGGAAAGACATAAAATGGCATTTATTTTGCTGGCAGGGCATTGTGGCGAGGGAGCTGTGAAACCACGCTTCACCCCAGCTTTAATTTAAGAACCCGTCCCACCCCTGCTCGAATGATGGTTTGATCCACCTGCCAGAGGTGAGACGTGGCCAAAAGAAAGGATCACAGAGTGATGGAGAGGGTCAATAGTGGATTGTCAGTTCACAGAATTAAAAAGCAGCAGTGAGTACAGTCAGGCGAAACTTACAGCCTGGTGGTATATTGAATTTGTATGGTTATATTGTTCTATAAATGTCTGCAATTTTGATAAAAAGACTTTCAATTGAGGGACATATATAATATGTTACGATTTCATAAGTATAAGTCAGTTTATCATTTTTTGAGACATTTTTAGCTTAGCGTAAATTATTGAATCGAATTAGACCGTTAGCATCTCACTCATACTTGAGATGTATGAGATGTTCTTAGTACTTGAAGTAACTATAAAAGAATCAAGCTTAAATTATTCAATAATAATTATAATAATATTTTTTAAGCAAGATGCTAATGGTCTAATTTGATTCAGTGCTTTATGACATAAATGCATTTATCCATAAATATTCATGCATAAATTCATATTTATTCATATCCATAAATATTCATCAATTTGTAAAATGAGCCTACTTTTAAACAAAAGTTGAGTGTTCCTTTAAAGGGCTTTAAAAATATAAGAAAATCAAATATAGTTAACTTTTTATAGTCTGAAGTGATTTGCCCCATCAGATGCCCTGACAGATACATGTGCTGCTGATAGATTGGCTACTAAACAGTCCAGTCACATTAGTGTGACCACCTGTCAAAAGCCAGAATAAGCAGCTTTCGCAGTGTAGACTGCTGTGAGAAGGGCAGGAAAAGAGTCAATAAGTTTCTGTAAGGTAGTCACAGGATTGTGGAGCCGTGCCAACTTTAATTCCGTAGCCAGCTGCCCTAGGATGCGCTGTTGAGGATCCATGGTACGAACAACTCATCCACAATACAGATGCATACTTCCGTTGATCCATTGTGCCTTCCACAGTGATAAATGCACCCAGGGAATGCCACGAAAACATTCCCCATGCCATTTTGCTCAGACATCATAAGTAGGCAGTGGTCAAATTAATGTGACTGGACTGTAGACTTGCACTGTTTAATGTGTTTAAATTTAGCTGTTTTCCTCAATGCATAATGTTCATTTCACAGAACCGAGAACAGAATTTTACAGTTGTAATATCATGAAAATATTTGATGTTGCTGTCAGGCATGCATGAGAGAAGATGCACAAAAAAAAAATTACTTTTGCTGCTTGTTTAAACTACTTATTTGAGTTGAGAACATAATTTCTAAGTTTTTTTGGGACAACTTATTTGTTTTATGTTCAGTCCACTTAAATTTGTAAAAACGATTAAGTTAGCTTAATAGATTTGTAGGAATTGTGTGGAGTCTAGCATTTTTTTTTACAGTGTGGATCGTTAGTAAATGATGACACAGTTGAGTCAAATGAGCCCACCCACAAGTCACAATGGACTTCTATCTCTAGATATGCCTTGTTCCTCATTATAAGTCTATTTTATCGTTATACCTGCCTTAGCCAGCATCTCTAATTGCTTTACAATTACTCGCCAGACATTATTAAAAGGTACCCTTACATTAAATCCAATTTTACTGTAATTACAGCTTCTGTGAAAGTTTGTGATTGCGACTGACTGGCTGTAGTGTTATTGCTGAACCTTGAATGACGAATATGGTTTCCTTTTTACAGCAGTGCTCAGCAGGCATAATTTATTTAAATATTTTTATTAGCCAGTGTCTCGACATGCAGATGTTTATCCATCTTTCTGAGTCAACTGAAATGTTTCACTGTGGTCATTGGAAGTATTTTTATGCCTCCCCAACACACTGTGGTTTTGGAGCATATGCATTGTTTGCGTAACAGGTTCTTTTTTTTGATACCAAGGAAAACGCTTCCAGAATTCGTGAAGAGCAGCAATTTTGGTCGCTCTTAATAGCACGGCCATTTTGGGTGGGCGGCTTCAATGTTGCGGTGTGTTATTCTACGCTGTTCATTGACTTTTCCCCAAATTAGTTTTGACGATTTTTGGCCAGAACGCCGCTCTCCCACTTGATCTCTCTCCGCAAACGCCGTGACAGGAGCCATCTCTCAAAGAAAAGAATGGCAGTGAGAGCGGAAGCCAGCTAACCTCTGTCAAAAGCACCATCCATCACTCGGCTGTTTAACCTAGGCCACACTGAAAGAGGGCCCAATTACTCCACCTAATGAATGAAATAAATATGTCCTCACATTAGGGCCCATTATGATCTCTCTCACTCTCTCCTGTTTCGCTGCATTCGCCCTCAGAGGGGAGACTGGAATGGTGCTTCGAGGCCAAACTCCACAGCTCAAAGAAAGCGGCCCAGAAGTGGCCTCCTTGAAGATACAATGCGAGATGTGGTCCGTCTGTCATATTTTCATTTGATGAAGTCCATAGGGTCTAATATTAAAGTTATTTAATAATGACGAAGACTGTTATTGCTTCTTTGGCCTAGCAATTCTCAGACATTATGCTCTGACTGATAAGTTGCGGTGCTCATGTGGGAGAGCTCAAATCCAATTATAGTCATGTCCAATTTTTCATTGTTAAGTCATCTTACTTTTGTCTCTATAAAGCAATAACTATAATGATAACAACCTATAATGAGCACAAGAAAAAATAAAAATAAATACAATAGCAATTAATTAAAAAACCTTTTTAGACAGACCTGTTTTAGCTCTGATGTTGTTAATTGATTGTGCTTTTGTTGAAACCCTATGTTCACATTCATTTTCATTGAAATTAAGGAGTGGACCCTAAACAAAGTGACGGTTCATCCAAAACTGAAAATTCTGTCATCATTTACTCATCGCTTTCTTGTAGTATATTTTCTTAAAGTATATTTTGAAGAAAGCTAAAAAACTTGTAACAACAGTATTTGTTTTTCCTACTGTGTAGGTCAATGGTTAGAGGTGTGCAGCTTTCTTCGAAATATGTTCTTTTAGGTTCATCAGAACACAGATAAAGAAACTTATAAAGGTTTGAAACCACTTAGGGGTGAGTAACTAACGAGCACATTTTAATTTTGGGGTGAACTGTCCCTTTAATAGTAGAATTTGTGAAAAAAAAAACTACTTTATCGATTATGCTTTACTGAAAATTCCTCTAATCGAAGTTGCAGTGAGTAAAGCACTCCAAAAAATATCTGATTCAGGCCACGAATGAACTCATGTGACTGAAGTGATTAAGTTCTTGACAAAATATTAGAATGTTTGGATTTATATATATATATATATATTACATTCTACTGTAGTTGGAAAGGGGCTCATCAGTTAGCACTGTCGCCTCACAGCAAGAAGATCGCTGGTTCGAGTCCCGACTGTGTCAGTTGGCATTTCTGTGTGGAGTTTGCATGTTCTCCTTGTGTTCACATGGGTTTCCTTTGGGTGCTCCGGTTTCCCCCACAGTCCAAGACATGCGCTATAAGTGAATTGGATGAACTAAATTGGCTGTTGTGTATGAGTGTCTGTGTGTGAATGTATGGGTGTTTCCCAGTATTGGGTTGCAGCTGGAAGGGCATCTGCTGCATAAAACATATTCTGGGAAAGTTGGCGGTTTATTCCGCTTTGGTGACCCCTGATAAATAAGGGACTAAGCCAAAGGAAAATGAATGAATGAATGAATGAATGAATGTAGTTGGAAAGAAAAAGACAACCGTAACTTCTTTTCATTCCAGCTTCATTTCAATGTTCACCTCTGTTTTGGTGCTGATGTGTAAATGGCATCTGTAAAAAGTCAGAATCCCATTGCTTGTGTGAACAACACGTTTCTTTATTTACTGGAAAACTCAATCTAGCAATTTTACGGTAATTTACTGGGTTTACTGTGTGAAATGGGGTTAATATAAACCATCTATCCCTGAAATTTTTTTCTCTCATTTTGTGCAGTGTCGTACGCCTGTGTGCTCAGATGACCTCTCCAAACCACCTGCAGTCCCATCCGCATCCCCTCCTGCATTCCAGGTGTTCAGAAATTTTACACACATTTTCTATCCTTTAAAGCACAATAAAGAGTTAAAGTGCTGGGGGTGGAGTGGAGGGGTAACCCTCTGTTTATTAGACAGCAAATAGAGGGCCAGCAGCTTTATGATGTGGAAGGTCATTGTTGGTTAATAAATGGCCACATGAGTGCAGGCAGGTGCTGTGTTAACACCTCCTCTCAACGCTCCACCATTCATCAGCCCCGTGTTAATGAAGGTTGGAGCATTAATAGGTGGGTGGCAGAGAAAGCCAGTTAATCAGTGCAAGTCCTGGTCCTGTTTGAAGTACCAGAGGGAGACACGGGATGCTGGCCTCTAGGGGGAATTAAGGGGTCGAGGCAAGTCAGGTCTTTGTGTGGGATAGTTTGGTTGCTGGGAGGCTTTTCCCCCAAGGTGTTATCTTTTTATATCTTTTTTAATCACAAATTGTATAAGAGTATTTTTTTTTCCATAGGATCACAAATACTATACCAAGGATGTAACAGTTTCACCTGTTTGTAATTATAAGGTTCTGTGTGCATTTTGAGATATGACATAATGTATATAAAAAATGTTGGAATAACTTAGTTAAAAAAAAAAATAATAATAAATAAATACATTAGATAGAACCTTAAAATTGTGGAGCAATGTTCAACACTGGGAGGACAATTATTAAAGTTTAGTAGTAATGGTAAAGTAAAATAAATAAATCAATCCAAATGTAGAATTTGTTTTGTTTTGTAAAAGATAAAGGTTTTCAACATTATATTAACATAACTCTAAAAGATTTTAGTAGTCAGTACTAATAACATTGAAATTTCACAATTTGCAAACTAAGTCAGCACAATTACATCAGAAAGGCTGGATTATCTATTTTATAAGTAACCAAGAGTCAAATGTGACATCTAACATCTTTATTATTTGCCATTTGCCACTAATTCATGCTTAGATCGCAAAGTTGTAGGATAGAAATATTAGATTTTTTGTATTATGCTGTATTTCTATAATTTCTTTCGAGTGAATATTATCAGGAGGGGGTGGCACGGTGACTCAGTGGTTAGCACTGTCACCTCACAGCAAGAAGGCCGCTGGTTCGAGCCCCAGCTGGGTCATGTTTTCCCCGTGTTTGTGTGGGTTTCCTCCAGGTGCTCCAGGTTTCCCCCACAGTCCAAAGACATGCGGTATGCGGTACATTTCTATTATCAGATGTTTTCTTGACTGCTGTTTTGTCACCACTTTAGTGTTTAACTTATATTGTCTCTTTGTAACTCTTTAGTTTAAGACCTAATTCTCACTATTAATTAGTGGCTTATTACCTATTGTTAAGATATTGGCTGTTTATAAGTACTTATAAAGTACATATTCTGCAAGATCTTATTTTACATCCCTAATCCTATACGCATTACCCAAAACAAACTACTACCTTAAATGCGTGTGTGAAGTTTCAGCTCAAAATACTCCACAAATAATGTTTTATAACTCTTTAAACTGCCCCTTTTAGGCTTTGATCCAAATTGTACCATTTTGGTGACTGTCGCATTAAATTCAAATGAGATTGTGCTCCCAGCCCTCTTATTAAAAGAGGGTGGAGCTTCAAATGCCTTTGTGTCAGCATAGTGGCAGATTCAAAAACTCAAAAAGTTCTATGCTAATGAGGGAGAGAGTGTCACTAATGGAGGGGACTTTCTCCCTCTGATGACACGTACAAAAGGAAAATGTCAGTCAAAGTGTTTCTGCAGACTGTTTTTATGAAGTGTGCTTATAAAAATAAAATGAATACATTTTTACCATTAGAAGCTGGTTATATTCACACAACTGTGTTTAAACCCCTTATAAAAGTGATTTTTGCAGAATATGTCCCCTTTAATGACTATTAATAAGCAGCAAATTAGGAGGTTACTAAAGCAAAGTCATAGTTAATTGTTTATGATAGCACAAATTGTACCTTAAAATAAAGTGTGACCAATTCTTTTAACTTATTTACTAGTCCTAAGTCATTATTACCATACTAACTTGACACATACAGGTGAAGTTCATTACAGTTAAAATAATGTCTAAAGGGGCCCATGACAATAAATTGTAAATTTATGTGCAGTAGCTTTTTTTTTTCAATATAAGTATCATTTGAAGTTTAATTAGATGAAAAATAACAACTCAGGCTCTTGTCAAATCCTGTTAACCTAATTAGACCTCTATGCCGATCTCATTTGTTCTTATATTTGCTTATGTCTCTTTTATTTCTTTCTTGAGAAGAATACTGTCAGTGTAACGTTTATTAAGCCCCTATATAAAAAGTCACCTAACAAGACATATTTGTCAACTAAATAATGCAATGCATGATCTTAAAAGGTGTTTTCTGTAAATGGTCCATCCCAAGTGTGAACTGCAGGGCAATGCTGGGAATCCCTACAGTATAAGCAAAATTAGACTTCAATCCCAAACATGTCCCAGGACGTGTGCATGAACGTGTGCGCGCGCGTCTCTATCTGTGTGCGTGTGTGTCCGCGGGGAGGCGGGTGGGGTGTTTTGGGGGTTTGCTGGAGCTTAGCAAGACAATGTGCTTTGTGAGGAACAATTCAGAAAAAGGCCAGGTCAGGAGAGAAGGTGGGGGGTGGGAGCTGAACTCTTTTCCACGCTCAGTG
Source organism: Danio choprae (assembly GCA_903798125.1). Taxonomy (NCBI): domain Eukaryota; kingdom Metazoa; phylum Chordata; class Actinopteri; order Cypriniformes; family Danionidae; genus Danio; species Danio choprae. The sequence goes on along the minus strand of CAIGQW010055978.1, from coordinate 3,997,466 downwards.
AAGTTACAAGTGGCCTAGCAGGCTCTTTCTTCTGCCTGAGGAGTTTGATGCATATCACCAAGCTCCTCTTTCGTCCTCAAAGCAAACGCTTCAGCGATGAAGCCGTACCGCTTAAACGAATCCGAACAGCGTTGTGATTGCACACCGGCTCGAGGTACACAAAGCAGCCCTCAGTACCTCTGAAACGCTACTAAACAAGAACCAAAAGTGACGATAACAACTTTATCCTTTGTAATTCTTGAAGAAGCGATTGAGGGTTTTGGGGCAGGACTTTCAAAGGGGTTTTGTGTGCGTGTTTGGTTGACTAGCTGATACAAATATAAATAGTCTGATGTTTCAGCGCACTTGATTTTCAGACATGCCGTTTTGCAGAGCTGCGATGAGCATAACAATTTTTAAGCATTTAACAAATTGAGCACAAATTTGGACTAATTTCAAACTATTTAACATGGAAAATGCTAAATGTTACAGTAGCCTATAAATATTGTACTGACAGTCCTAGTTTTACCAATACATGAATAAAATTGTACATAAAACAAAGCATTGAATTCAGGTAATAATAACTCAACATATTAAACATTAAATAATTTAATTAAGCATTAATTCAGGTTAACACTTTGTTACATTCATACATGCATACACATATGTGCATGTTAGAATGATGATATATATATAATATAATACTATTTTATTTTTGATCAGATAAATAATAAGATGAGCATTACTTTTTTAAAAAACAAGTTACATTTTGTAAAATAAAAATGTGTCAAATCAATGCATTTTTAAAAAAGTTCATTTCGACTTGGTGAGCAAAATAGCACTTGGAGATGCACTTGGTGGTCCACAGACATGCCATATTAGTGTATTAGATAAACTAAATTGGCCATAGTGTGTGAATGGGAAAGTGTATGGATGTTTCCCAGCACTGAGGGTTGTTCACTTAGTGCTGGATTTAGCAGAAAGGACATCCACAACAAACCACACACAAATGGGAAGCTTATTTATTCAATATCGTTCATATGACGTATAGATATCAATAAAAAAATTGATGCTTAAGACTTTTTTTTTTTGTTTTGTTATATACTAGTATAACTAGTTTAATCAAATTTCCCTAAATACATTTTTTTCTCACTTGATTTAAACAGTTTTTAAGTATGCATATATATTTTTTTTATCATACAACTTGTTCATCCCTTGTTAGAGGCTCATCCTACTTTTGGGGGTGCCTGGCATCAGTTTGACATGAGGGGGCATTGTGGGATCCAGTTAAGAGGTAAGCTGGGCAGGCGGAGAAAAGCTGTACAATGGTTAACTGAAAGGAACCATTCTTTTATTCAGCAATTAACCCCATCTGGGTAAATAATACGGTGTCATTGAACGGATACAGCGCTCCTCCGCGCAGTGCTCCGAACCCGAGAGTGCTTCAAAAAGACCCGCGATACAAAATGATGACAAGATGCACCATACACCGCCTTTCATGAAGTATATTACGTAGAGAATAGTGTGTCATTGTACAGTAGAGAGAGAAAGGGATTGTGAGGTCTTGAGCTCCTGTGATAGTACAGATAACATGTCTGGATGCACTTATCGGCTCGGAAACCTGATCTTATTATTTTAAATTCGGAGACTCGGGCACTTATAATCGGACATGGAGAGGGGGAGAGAAAAAAAGACCTCTAGTGCTGCATTTACACTATTGCGTTTATGTTTTAAAATGCACAGGTTTTGCTATGATAACTGTTCTCTTGAAAATGGAGACTTTTGGGAAAAGACCCTGTTTTAGTTTGAAATCCCAGAGGTTTCTTTTGAGTGTAAATGGACCAAAAGGTTGATTTGAAAACAAAGATATGGCTGTGCACATTCACTCCCTGATTGGCTAATTGTGTACTTTGATTTATCAAGGCCTGACCATTACGACCACACTGTAAAAAATAATAGCCGTAAATTTGCAGTTTTCCGTATTTTGTGACTCATGTTTTTCATGTTTTCCTCGTTTATTTATGCATTTGAGTTGCATTATGAGACCTTGATCTTTCTTCCAACTATTTTTAACCTTGAAAAGTTGGAAAAAGCGACTTTAATTAACATTTTTAATAGTTTAAAGTGATATATTGTCTGGGTTGGTGTTGTATATTATGGTACAAAAACCTTGTAATATACTGCCAGTACATTTTCTGTTATTTTACACACTTATTTCTCTATATATTATTTCTTATACATGATATTATTTCAAACTACTAAAATGTCAATAAAAGTTAAACTGTAGAGTTGAATTTTTAACATCAAAAATTGCAAAGCAGAGCAAAAACACTTGTGAATCACGACATACAGAAAGTGTTAATTAACAGATATTTTTTTACATTGTAGCCTAAGTGTGACAGTGATTTTCTGGTGTTAACAACAGGTATTTTCACTGCATTGTGGCCTAATTTTTTTACTTCCTCATATGCTCAAAACACAGATATGTTAATCCTATTTCTCATGAACCAAACCCCCCTTAGGACACACATAGACACACATCCCAGCTATCAGTCGCTGGCTTTAGTGGAGCTGTAATTACTGTCGATCAAGTGCTCTGGAGCTTCACAGTGGAATGGTGGAGAATCTGATATGGCAAACGTGAGAGTCGTCGAGCGAGGGGTTTGGTGGCGGAGAAGAGGCCCGGGGCCTAATAAAGAGAGGACCTGATTTCTCCACAGTGACAGGCTCATCAGCCTCCAGCTAAACATCTCTGGGGGTCTTTTTTTCTCCCAAATGACCCTTCCTCCTATCCCCGGGCAAGGGGTGCAGATCCTGGGGGGAGAAAGCTGACACACCCCCTTTTAATACTGGAAATGTTAAGTTTTTGTAATCAGTAATGTACACAACATTTCCTGTTTGTTTTGTTTTTTTAAGAAATTAAGTGCTGTCCCTGGGGCCCTGTGAGTCTGGGTTCGGCCAGGAGAAGGTGTCTCACCTGGGGCAAACGTCTCATTGGTCGCCAAGACTAGGAAAGTGGTCTCTGTTTCTGTCTTCTTCACGCATCCATCACTTTTACTCCTTCGCTAATGAATGAAGCTTCACTTTTATGCTCCTTATATTTGCAGGTCATTGTTTTGTACCATAACTATGCAGATCTGCACAGGTAAGAAGTGAATATGCAGGATATGCTCAGGCATACAGTAGGAGTACATTAGTATGTGCATATTTATACAATGATTACAAACTAAAAGGATGAGACGAAGTTATTCTAAAGCAAATTAGCTTAAATATGGGTTTCACTTTTGCTGAAATTGAATATTTTTAACCATCTATTGACATTTTTAAGAAGGTTAAATCTTTTACTTAGCAAATATGTTTTAAATTGATTAACTCATTATAGGAGATTCGTTGTAATACTAATTTCAAAAAACCCTGGATTGTTACTGGGGGTTATTACAAGACTTTTTAACTTATGACTTGGAAAAAAAATACTGTGCATGTATGCACCAGTGGTAAACTCGAGTAAGGATCCGGGCCAGGTGCTCTCCTCCGCCGCTGCCTCCGGTGTTCGAGATCCCCACGGAGAACCGCTTTGCCCCCCTCCAAGAGACGGCGATTCCATCGTTCGTTACGTCCATGCGGCTTCCCCTAAAGGTAACAATGTACGCACTCACTGCTTACCCAGTGCTCGTGTTAAGGATGTTTCTGCTATTACAAAAGATATGATGTTCATTTCAAATAAATAGTGTTTTTAAACTTTCCATTCATCAAAGACTCCTGAACTAAATAATTTTTTTTAAATAGACAAGGCTTGACTCCTTTTCAGAAATGTTTATTTCCCCTTCTGTGGTAAATGTTTGTTTCACAAGCTAAGCCTATTATATATTTGCAGTACAAGCACACATCAATTAAACTGCCCAAGAAACACAAAAGCAGCAGGTAAAAAATGAGATTGTTCTACAAGCCAACGTAAACTATCAAGTGTTTAATAGCAATTTCTCTGAAGAAAAATCTTCACACTAGGCTGGAGTAAACAACCCACGCGGAGATGTCAGGAGAACCACTGTGTAAATTTTCATCAGCAAGTCTCCACATTTCTGCCTGTCAGCGCGCTGCAGTCCGTAATTGCACATTCTGTTTATTTCCATTTTGTTGTAACGCATTCCTTAAAAACAAACATCCTCGGAGGGGAAAAATGTACAAGTACCAATCATTTGTGCAATATTTCTTCTAAATTGCAAAAGCAGCGGGCCAGCACGAGCTTTTGCAAAATTACATTTCTTCAGCGCAAGCCATAAAAATGCCAAAGCGCATAAACATCCTCTGCTAGATTTGAAAAGAAATGTTTAAAAGTTCAATAATATTACACTGCTATGATCTACACTGTCTGAGGCCAATGTTTGTTATTTAATCCGTGATTAGATCCAGGCAAAGTGGCTCACCTTCGTAAATCCTGCGCCAGTTTGAAGATATTATAAAAAAATACCTCGACTGCAATCTGCTTTAATAATTGGTTACGTTTCCATCTCTGGTTTGTATCAGACCTGGCCTTTTTCGGGGCTCTCAATAAAACTGGCTCTTGAGTATGCAGTGCACCTGAGAAATCCTGTACTGTAGTATAGTTTATTGTATAATCGCGAAAGGCCTTCGAGAGCCAGCCGTGGTCAATGGACCCAAGCGACATGGCCAATAGAGTGCCCAACAGACTGTGTCATCTCAACCCCCACCATCAAAAACAAACACTCTTGTTGCTTTTCTGCCACGACTGAGATTGTGGGAAGAGGAGGGAGTGTAAGAGCCGAGCTCGGAGCGCTGAGGTCAAGTCAAATGTGCTCTTATCCCTCGCTCTATTTATTTCTTCTACAATCTGCCTCTTAAAAGACATGAACTGTCTGACCGGGGGGAAATAGGGGTTAGACGATTTCCGTTTCTTTTTCTTCCCATTTTGGTTGTGCTCTGGTTCAGAGATGCTATTACGATTCTGCTTGTATTTTGGATTTCTTGTCTGGGCATGTTTAACTCGTTCCCCCAACATACGTTTGATGTCGACAGTGCTATTAGCGAGACTGAGATCATTGAGGATTCACTTGGTACTAAAGGAGTCTCGGAGATTTGATTCAGCTTGTTTTGATACGGTTCATTTCCTGGCTATTGTTCACCATTCCTCTTCTCAGATAATGGATAATTCTCTGTCTAGTTAAATGGGTAGTTGAAAAATGAACATTTTTGCTGCTTGTTCAAACTATTTATTTAAAATCAGCAGAATCAACACAATTCTTTGAAACAACTTAATGGTTTTATGTTCAATCCACTTAAATTTGTAAAACAATTCAGTTAACTGTGTTGGACAGCATGAAGGAGTTGTGTGAAAACCCAGCGTTTTTTACAGTGTAGGCAGTAGTTTTTTTGTAAAACACAAATTTTAAAGAAATTAATTATATATTTATGTGGTTTGAATCTGATGTTTTGAGAAAATATAGGGAGACACTAATTTGATCAATTCTTTTTTAAACATTTATATTCAACTGTACCTTAAATTTGTTGTATGGTGTGACAAAACAAAAATTAAGAAATTCTTAATAATATGCATGAGAAGGATTTATCTACACTCAAAAAAATGAATTTTCAGTTCTGTTCATTTTACCTAAACAATTCATGTTGAATTAATGCCATTGTAGCTATTTTTCATTTCAACGTGATTGCATTATATTAAACTGATTTAAAACTGTCACTCATTGGTTTAACATGAAGTTTTCATTTTAAAAGTACATGTTTCAATCCCTTAGCTCAGTCAAACTGTTATGACTGAAATAAAAAAAATAAATAATAACTTACATGCTTTATTTTAAATATTTTTGTTTGTTAATTTATAGCTTGGCTATAATTATAGAAGTGCCATTAAATAGTTATGAGGTTTTTAAGTTTGTTATTTGTCTTAAATTGTTGTTATTTGAAAGAAAGTGTATTATATCCATTTAAAGGGCATTTGGTTTGTGTTGAATAAAACACACACTAGTCTATTAGTATGCCTAATGACAAAATAAAGCTAATGTGGAGTTTAATAATCAACATTTATTGTTCAAATTTAGTGAAAAGCAACATAAATGAAAATTGTATTTAAAAAAAATAAGGATTTTACTGTTGTTCATATTTATTTTGTATAATGTCTACTTTCCAAGTTTTGAAAAATAAAGCACATATTTTTATATGTACTAATTTTAAATACTTTTATTTATTAATACAATGAATTTTCCATATGCAACATTTCAAACACTGAACAATAATTGGTAAAATAATAAAGAAAATTATACAATTAATTAAGAATAGTGGCCTTCGAATTTAGACATTACAATATACAACCTCTGAAATCATTTCACGTTCCAGCACAGTAGGAGGCGGTACGCATTCAAAACGTTTGTATGCGACCCGCCAGTAAATCCATAGAAGAAGAAGAAGAAACTAGATAATTAGACTGATACAAATAATGTTTTTTTAAAAAGTTGATCGCACATATAAAATGTGTGTTTTTATAAAGTCAGTCGGATTGAATGTCAAAACATCCTGGAAAAAACGACATATCTCAACCTGAAGGAAGCGGAAATTTGCTGTGACGCAATCTGCATATCTGGGCGGCAAAATTCATAAAATGCGTTAATGCTGCGCATGTCTGAAATAGGTCTTCACCGCCGCGCCGTTAACTGGAAAGAAGCACAAAACAAACAGGTACGTGTTCGTCCGTTTCCATTCTTGTTATTAGGAATAGTAATATAAAAATTTTTCATGATGTCGGTTAATACTAATGTGTTATTATGACAGAATGCACGATTTGAAGTCTAAATGAGATTGGCCGCGTCATAAACCGTATTAAACAGCAAACGAATAAGTAACCGTTAACTTAACTCATCTATTCATTTGCATCAATGTTATTAGAAACAATATTAGCCAACAGTTTTATTGTATTGGTTGATCGTAATGTATTTATGGCAGATAATGCACGATTTTAAGCCTGAAACAGATGACCGCGCCACCAATTGAATTGAACGGCAAAGTAACCACTTTTTTCGTCCATTTGCATCAGTGTAATTCTAATTAATTTTAGCCATCTGTTTTATTATGTCGACTGATACGGATGATTTTATAACAGAATCCACGATTTTATGCCTGAACAGATCACCGCGCCATCAGCTGAATTAAACATCAAACGAACAGGTATGTGTCCAAGTTTGCACGTGTTTTTAATCAAGATTTAACCCACTGTACTACTATCTATCTTTGCACTCTGTTTAATTTTCATGGCATTGATCAAAGATATTATAACAATACTGTGTTGTGTGGTGGATGGTTCAGTGCATTTTGAATGCATTAATGCACATAATTATTGATTACTAAAAATTAATAATAATATCCATATGTATTTGCGTCTTTGGTTGCTAGAATGGTGTGGATGTATGGCTAATCATTTTTATAGTTATTCATATGTTTCTTTCAGAACCACACACATTTCAGAGTTCTATAAACTTTGTTGTAATAGAAATACTGACTGTAACTATAACCAATAACTGTGGTCAAACTCATCTGTTTTTCTCTTTAAAAAAATTGTGAAATCAGCCTATTTCCAAAAACAGGTAATATTGCAGTATAATTAATACCACAATAATGTTGTCATAACACATGTATTGTAATATAATATGGGAATATTGGTGATGCACATGCCTTGTTGACACTAATGTTTTTATAACAGAATGCCAGATTAATGCCTGAATGCAATTGCCACGCTATCTACTGAATTAAACGACAAACAGGTATGTGCCATCTATTTGCATTGGTGTTATTAGAAACAAAATGAGTCAACAGCTTTATTATGTAGGTTTATACTAATGTATTTTTGTACTTTTATACTAATGTCCACTAATGCCACGCAAGGCTGAAGTTAACTTTTGTCCCTCATTTCTTCCTGGTGAAGCTCCTGACAGCATGGAGCAAATAAGAGTCTCCATTCTTTCTAAGGTTAAGAAGAACAACGAGCAAACTCTGAGAAGATTAATGGACCTATCATTTACATTGAGAAGACAAGAGGTTGTCAAAGAATCTCCACTTATTGTTGACTTTATGAGCAGATGGCCAGCTTTGTTCCAAGAAAATGAGGTAATTCACCCTAATATCTAAGTGGGATTTTACATAAAATTATATATATTTAAATGCCAGTAAGTCACAAAGTAATTTTACCATACAAGTGAGAACACAGGCTAGCTAGCTTTTTTGGGCATTCATTAAAGTTGTGGTGTTTTTATCTTTGTGTTTTAGGTTTGTGCTGAATTTGAACTGATAACTGTCGGCTTAATTTAAAAATTCTTTGCAAAGCAGGATGAACACACTCCAAGTCTTCTGAGGATATTTGGCAAGAAAGGTGGAGCTCAGGGACAAAGGATAAGGAAACTTCTTGTGCCACTTACACAGGTATAATAACTGCAAACATTGTTTTTCTAGATAAATTAATGATTTGTTTCTCAATTATGACTTAAAAAATGTATTAGTTTAGTGGTACATGTTGCTAATTATTTTTATTTTCCCTAGTGTACCTGCATTAATATTAAGAGGGATTGTGTCCTCAAAGCCCTGTTTGTCTACCTAAACGAGGATCCTGACAATCTCAGCAAGGAGTACATGGTATTATTGCCTAAATATTCTGACTATTTTTTGTATATAACAATATATTTTATATTATTATTAACATACTTTGTTCTGTTTATAGGATGCCGATTTTTCTAATGCGGAAACTGCACTCAAAGAAATGGTGATGGGCGTGTTTGTCTTTAGATGTGAAAATGAACCTGCAGACATTGGGGTATTTACACCTTTGAACTTCTGCAAAGTGTTCCTTGAGCTTGATGGACACCAACTCTCCACCAAAGTTCAAGCACTTAAGACCAACTTTTTACACCTTAAAACTAACTAATTGTTTTTGTGTCAAATAGTCAAAGCAAGTTCATGTTTGCACATTTTATTGCTTTTATTGATTTTTGACTTTTATGTTTTTGTACATAAGGGCTTATGTGAAGTGGAATAGTTTCCTAAAATTTACATTTGTCTTTAACTTACCCAATTAAGTTAGAAGGTCAAGAAAAACCATCAGGGGTTTTAACAACACGGATTAAACATGGGTTAGTTAATGTTGACTTTTTGACATTTTTTTTTACTTTGGAATTGCAGATGCAAATATTTTTTTTATTTTTGTGAAATGCATTAAAAGCAAGCACACTTTGCTAATTTTTAATTTTATTTTTTCCTTTGTCATTTCTGGGTTACCCTCCATTTATTGTACATATAGGAATGTGAACCTGGTTTTCATTTTGCATTTTCAACTTTTCCTCGAGCACATGCAGTCATGTCATTGTACACATGCTCATGGAAAAATAGAAAGCAGCTAGTTCCTGTATAAAAGAAAACATTTCTACACATTTGTATTTTTAATAAATTAGGTAAAAAATTCAGGCTTAAAGTGTTGTTGAAAGTGTGACCTGCAGTAAGCTGTTCCCTAATAAAAAAGGATTTATTACATATTTGCTGCGTCTGTAGTCATCATTGAAGTATGGGGGAAATGGTGATTCAATATTTTATAACATATAGTAGTAACTTGACTAAATGGGATTCATTAAAAGTGATTTAAACATATAGGCTTAACATCAAGGATTGAATTTAAGATGACATGATTAATTGTATAGTAAAAACCATTATTTCATGTTAAAAATAAATGCGTAAGTCATGTTTAATCAATGCCATCTGTTCATGTAAAATGAACACAAATATTTTAAGCTGGTTAAACATCATCCAATTTTGTTAAGATAATGTGATGTAATCACGTGGAACCACTGTCCACGATTAAATCATGTTCAACCAAAGTTTTATTTTTTTGAGTGTACATTGTTGAGCACTTATCTTCTTGTAGTGATATTTGTCTAGATGAAATTATAAAGTTTTTCCTTGATTTATCAAACTTGTTGGTCATTTTAAACAAATAGGATTTTATAGTTTATATGACAATTTTATAGTTTCCTGTTTGAGACAAAAACTTTATTTATACTATTTATTAAATTACCCATAAGTTGCTTTTTAGTAACGTCTACCCTATACTAAAACCCTAAACCCAACCATAACAGTAATGTAAAAACAGAAATAATACTTATATTTATTATTCATATTAATTATTATCTTACCCATTAAATTGGATTTTATTAACATCTACCCCTACCCTCACAATAATGTAAAATATACAGTGTCACAAAAGTTATCCTATATTAATGTAAGTATTTGCAGCTGTATACCATCTAGACTTTACTGGCTTCACAAGGGGCTTCAGTCGCATGATCTTGAATGGGGTCCTTCAACGTATTACAATTTTCTGTGAAAATGCCCAATTTAAAATGAGCATATGGTGTCACACAAGAGGACATGGACATTTCAGTGACAAAATGCAACAAGTTCCTTTTTTTTTTTTTGGATAAAAATTATTAGTGAGATTTCCTAAAATAGGCACTTGTAATATTAGGCCTGAGGTATTTATTAATGATTGTAGGATTGTCTGTTTAATTTATAAGAGTTGTAATTTATTGAACTATGCTTAAGACAGAACAGCTTATAATAAAAACACACAACAGTTTTGGTCGATGAAAGACAAAGAAATGTTTAACCATTTATTGCATTTAAAATTATGAAATTATATTAATTTCTGTCAATATGTGACAGTGAAAATGCAATGTCATGTCAACAACAACAACAACAACCCAAATCCGTGCATGTGTCTGCATATGTCACTTTTGGCATTTATTTTGTGATCTTGTTTTGAATAATTTTCAGGCCTCCAATCAGTCGATGGGAGTCCCTGTTAGTTGCCTTCGTGTTAACACGGCCCCTATTAATCATTAAAGAAACCGATTCACACCGGCGGCGTAAGAAGCTCACTCATCCACATCCCATTAGAAACCACAGGCAGAGAAAACCAGCTCGACTGTCCCACGCTTTAATGAAAGTCCAGTTTCCCTTGCCTAAAGGTAACTTGGTGAGTTGATGGTATCTGCCCGAACAATTACACTGTCACAATCAAAGGAAACAGACTTTAAATAGTCTGTCAAGTCCCATCGAGGGGCTAATAACTACTCATTTCTCTCCCAGTGTGTCAGCAAGGGCCCTGAATCCTCTCTTTGTTCTCCAGATCACCTGCCTCTAAATAGGTAGCTTGTCCTCACACTTGAAGTGCTTAGATGTCAGAGGCGAAACCCCCACAGCCTGAGGGTGAAGAAGGGCTCTGGGGTGATATCTACTCAGATGAACGTGGTGAATCTTCTCGCTCCGGTCTCCTGCTGATCAGGTCATTGGGTTTTGTATTTCTTTAGCACTATAGCATTATAAAATGTGGCAGAACTGTTATAACAGCTTTTAATGAAACTTTAAAAAAGTTCTTCCGACTTCCTCGGTTGTCTGTGAAGGCCTGAACACTGAGTTTTGTGTGAAGAAATATTGGTCACACTTAAGGTTTCATTAGTTAATGTATTTACTAATGTGAGCTAATTATGAACAATACCTGTACAGCACTTATTAATCATAGTTCAACATTTACTAATGCATTATTAACATCCAAATTCATGCTTGCTAACATGAGTTGACGTGAACTAGCAATGAACAACTGTATTTTCATTAACTAACATGAACAAATACTGTAATAAATGTATTGTTCATTGTTTGTTCATGTTAGTAAATGCGTTAAATAACATGAACTAATACGACTTTATTGTAAAGTGTTACAAAATAATTTTTTTAAGTCAATTTGACGTTTAGCCTAACGATTAAATGCAAAATGTAACACTCTTTATGAATTATTATGTACAATGCTTTATGCAGGTATTATTTAAGCATTTGAATATAATATAATTTTATCACAACTTCATGACATATTATGGTTATTTAAAGCCTAGTATATAACAAAAGTGAATAAACACAAAATATCTGGGTAACACTTTCCATGAAGCCTTTATGTACACTCAAAAATTATGGTTGCTGTTTGATCAAATGACTTATATAAAATAAGCTGAAACAGGTTTACTTAATTGTTAATAGGCAACTTAATCGTTTTATGTTCAATCCAAATAAATCTGAAGACAGTTATAAATTAACCTAAATCCTTTATATTGTCTAAACAAATGGATTGTGTGGAACCCGGCATTTTTTACAGTGTATAGGGTTTTATAAACTTATTTTTAAAGCATTTGAATATAATATATAACATGACTTTAAAATGCCTTAATGATGTGTTATGGTTGTTTAAATCAACAATGAATTTGGTTACTTTCCCAAAGCAGATAAAGGCCACATTAAAATGGGAATACATTCACTATTAACTATGGATTTTATATCAATACTGTAAATTCCTTATGTATCACTTATTAAATAGTTAGCAATGCAGTTGTTTTAGCAGTTGAGTTAAAGTATATTGGATTTGGAAATAAATATGCAGCCAATAAATTGCTAATAAGCAATTAGAGAAAAGTGAGAATTTGTCCCTAAAGTCTTAACCATATGAGCACATAATAATGACTGTTATACTTTGTTTTTGTCACTTTAAGCAGTAGCAGACCATAAGACAAAGCACAAAGCAATTCATATATTAATAAAGCAATGTCAAGAAATGTAACTTGCAAAAGCAGAAGATGAATCTATGGTATACAGTATAAAATATAGTTACACTGCAACTTAAATATTATTTACTGTTTGTACAATTATTTATGAGATGATACAACATCATCATTATAACATTATTTATGCCGTTATTCACTCTAATACATTAAAAATGCACTTATTATAAATACAGGGTTCATAGAAAGTGTTATAAATGTCTGTAAGTGTGTAAAGATGTAACATAGGGCAAAATATGTTAACATATCAAGAAGAATGCTGCGTAATTTGTAGTTTTGTATGTATTATGTGCTACAGCAGTAAATTAAAACTCAAATATTAACATGTCATGCATTTAAGTATTTCATACATTTTGAAATATAGAAAAGTAAAGGTTTCCAAAAACAAAAATACTTTGACAAAGTACAGATACTTTTAAAATGTACTTAGGGACACTAGTGAAGTAAAAAATACTGTTATTGTCAACTGCTTATTCAAACTATATTTTTGCATAGACAAATCTATATAGTCTCAAATATATTTTATAGACAAACTTTTCTAACAGTGTAATTTTACTGTGTCAACATAATGCTGGTAAATTGAGCACATATATATCCCTGTTATTACAATCAAATTCTTTCTTAATTGCTGTTTTCTCACTGCTATGTTTTTTATTTCCTTGTGTTTGTGAACGTGCAGCTCATATTCATTTAAATGTGTTGCCCATAGTAAACATGCAACCTAACAGAAAGAGAAAAAAGTATTTTTTTTACAGTTTGTTTGCCACACAGAAGTGTTCTTGGAGCTTTTTATGATGAAATGTTTTGACAATGTTTTTGGTTCCTTTTCTGGACTTTGAACATCTCTTGACTCTTACTGTTGAGGATGAGAGAGCTCATGGATTTCATCTAAAATAGCTTGATTTGCGTTCCAAAGACAAAGGTCTCAGGGGATTGGGCAACATGAGGGCGAGTAATTAATAAAAAATGTTATTTTTGGGTGAACTTTTAACCATCTTTTAACCCTCATCGCTGCAAAGGTGTTTCCAACTTTTTTTTACATCTAATTAATGCACTTCACTATGCTTTTCAATGTTTTATATTTTTATTTCACTTAAATGAATTCTACTATCATGCTACTAATCTTTACTGTAATAGAAAAATACACATTGCGAAAACAGTTGTCATCCACTATATACTCAAAAACACACATTCTCCCTTTGAAAAAGCTTCAAAGTCGTTGTTAACTTGTGGTATAGTGAACTGTTTTCAATAACAGACTTTAACTTTTTGCTACAGAGTATCTCTCCAGCATGGTTCAGTTGTTGGTTTATGATAACAACTCGTTATTTTTTCATTGTCAGGACTGTTATTTATGTTTCCTTGTACTTTGTGTCGCTGTGAGTCTGTAAACAGGTGGCACTGCTTGATGCTAATCTGTCTAATTTATAGTCCTATTATGCATCCTCTTCTGAAAGATACAGTTTAATGCTCACAGTTCCTCCTCCCGAAAGTTTAATACCGGTTTCATGTTTTGGATCAATTAATGGGCTAATAGGGGAAAAAAAGGGAAGACACAGGGAAGAAAAGGAGGTCTCTTTTTTCCCTCTGGAGTTTAATGATTTGCCTGTAGCTCGGACATTTGGCATGCCAGGAATGTTTGTCTTCACATCCAGACCCATTGTCTCGGAGAAAAAGAAAACGAGGGGAAAAGATCTGCGTGCCTATCTCAGGATGGGTGTTTGTCCGCTTCTGAAACCGATCAATGAATGAATGAAGATTACTGTTTTCCAAGCGTCCAGCAGGTCCTGCGCGGAGCCAAAGCAGCAGCTGGTTTCACTTTACCTGCTTTATCGATGTACAGAACCCTGTCGTAATAGGTACAATTTCTAAAAGTTATTTTTCTTTCAGAAATGCCTGCTTCTCTTGCGCTCTCTCTCTCATTCTGTCCCAGGGACACCCCATTCATTCATTTTTTATTAAACTTCAGCGCTCCCTATGCTCATTTCCTTTCCCAGGTCCGTTCCTGTGGTTTTAGTGGTGGAGTACAGAGAGATCGGATAGGGCCCTTCTCGCACACTGACACAGGGACTGGAACCGCTGGAATCCGCAGCGAGGTTGGGCAGAGGCCAGGGGTTTGAACTTTGGGCATAATTCACCTGTTATTCAAAGGAACAATTCACACGTTTAATAAAAGTGCACAATCGGCTTAGACAATTGCCCCGTTCCAAAACCTAGTGAGCTCCCCACGGAGGGAGTATTTTAAGGCATCATAAATGTGTTCCTGATGCGAGTCCACAAGTAAGTGATTTAATTATAAAGTCTCCTAAGAGTTCGCTTGCATCTTGCACAGAGTCCACAAACCCAGAATGCACAGCTATTCACTTGGTGATAGAATATATCTAAAATGGTATTTGAGGTGGCAAGAATAAATGTAAACACTGTGCATAATTTTTGACACTAATATGAAATGATTTCATTAATAAAATGATAACTTTTATTCAACATTTCAGAATCCACAGTGATTACACATTGATTTTAATGACATTTAATTTCCTTTAATAAATGATAATAAATTCCTTT
Organism: Danio choprae; assembly: GCA_903798125.1. Lineage (NCBI taxonomy): Eukaryota > Metazoa > Chordata > Actinopteri > Cypriniformes > Danionidae > Danio > Danio choprae. Next base: position 3,982,257 of record CAIGQW010055978.1, on the reverse strand, counting down.
TAATTAAAGTCTGTGATGATTCTCTGTTTCAGGTTTGAGGATAATAATCCAAATGCATTAATGGTGTCTTTTATTTAAACATGAGAAGAATTTTGATCTAGTTAGATTTATTTATGAGAGTAATTCAAACTGTTTCAGTGAATTCATTTAAAACAAAACTATATGCATTATTACTCAAAACTGTTCTCGTGAAATAAAGAAAAATGTTGATTGTGACTTTTTATCTTACAATTGTAACTTTTGTTTTCCACAATTATGTTTACGTCTCACAATATGGCCTTACATGATTAAAATGCTGTGATTTTGAGAAATAAAAATTAAAAACGGTTAAATGTAAACTCAGAATTATGCCTTTTTTTTTTTTACAATAGTATTTACTTTTTCCTCTAAATTGCAACTTTTTAATCTCACAACTTGTGTGTGCCATTGATGTTTTATATCTTGTGCCAATATTGCAAAGTATAACCTCAATTATGAATAAAAAGTGAAAATCACAATATATAAACTTAGAATATAGTAAGAAATATAGTCATAATTGTGAGAAAATATTATAACCTTAAATTGTGAGAAATAAAGTATCTAATAATTCAGAGGTTTCCATCACCATTGTTAGATTATATGTGTTTATATAGTATAATATTGACGTATTAGCTTGCAAATGTCAGTTTGTATCTTGCAGTTGTGATAAATACGTTCTGAATACGTTCTGAATTGTTTTTGAGGTTTTTCGTAATTGTAAACCTAGAACTGCCTGTACAAAATTAGAAAAGTGAGATTAAAAAGTCATAATTACCTTTTTTAATCCTGTTTTTACCTCTATCCTGAAATGGGCTTCCATTGCATTGTGTATTAAAACAAATTCAATATCAAAAGAAACATATACCTACCAATAATATTGTAAAAAGGTTTATGGCACAATCACCAATGCTATTACAAATAATACAAGGCTTCATTCTTATTAGTTAATTTCAAATTTTCGATATATACAGTATATTCACGCGGCAGAGCAACACCACTTAATCCTCTAACATAATCCCCCTGTTGGCTAATTGGTTTAAATCTCTATTTACTTTTCTGTCACTTTTGTGCCTTGATGTGTTACAGTAGGAGTGGTGCGGAAGCCTCAGGACATGCAGCATGAAAGATTATTCATCATCCAACAACAGTAAACTTCCTCCTGGCCTGCAGATGCCAAGCTGTTCTCCTAATGAGATGCATACCAGCACTGAAGCCTGTGAGACAGATTGGGCCTCCTGCTAGTGTGGTCCACCGCGGTCACAGACCTTACACTGCCCTGCAGGCAATAAGGCCCAGCTCTTCCCATCATGCTCCACTGCTGCCTTACCTTGTGCTCCACCCTCCTCTGCATGATGGACATTTTCATAGGTTGGTAAAGATTTAGTCATTTAGTTATTTGCTTTTGTCATTTCATTTGATTATTTTAGCTATCATTTATATTTATATTTATTTTGGAAGAAATTATTACTTTAATTCTACAAGGACATACACTCCAAAAATGACTTTTGCTGCTTGTTTAGACTACTTATATAAAATATAAAGTTTTAAAATTTATATAAAAGGTTTTTTTGAGCCAACTTAATTGTTTTGTGTTCAATCCACTTAAATTTGTAAAATTATTACATTAACTTACTTGATTTGTGTTGGGACAACTTGAAGGAATTGTGCAGAACCCAGCATTTTGTACAGTGTATTAATGCACTCCAAAGTGACAATTGCAGTATATCCACAGTGATTTGTGCATTGGTTTTAAAGGCATTTCATTTCCTAAACTCTGCGATCCTTCTCTGTTTCAGAGGATGTTAATACACACTCTAAAAATGACGTTTGCTGTTTGTTCAAACTACTTGTTAAAGCTACTTAAGCTTAAACTACTGTAAATGAGCTGAAACAACACAAATCTTTAGGTTTTTTTTTTTGGAGGAGGGGGGGGGGGGGTATGGTTTTTAAAAAACTGATAAGTTAACTTAATTCCTATGTTGACCCAACACAAATTGTTTATGTGGAACGAACCCAGCATTTTTTACAGTGCAGATGCCATAATAGTGTCTTTAATTTAAACATAAGTAGCATGCTGTCTAAACTGTTTGAGTTTATTCAATTCAAAACTATATACAGTACATCATTACTCAAAATTGTTCTCAGAAATTCATGCATGGCAGCTTACGAAAGTGTTTCTGTTATGAAAAAAAGGCAGTTGTGACTCTTTTATCTTACAATTGTACCTCTTTCTTAAATTTCTTAAACTTAATTTAATAAAGACAAAACAAAGCAAAAACATTGTGTCTGATTAGCAACGGTTTGTTAATTACTGAATGTAAATGAATCATTTTTAAACCATGGCATTACTGCATTTACTCCCAACATTACTTTGGTTACAATTTATGTTAAGGTGTCCTTACAGTGTAACTAACGGTTTAGATACTGAGCGATATTAATTGACTACATGTACTTACTATATAGTTATGGTTAGGATGAGGTTTACGTTATTTGCATGTAATTATGCATAATTGATTGTCATTACTATAGTAAGTATGTGGAATATGTGTAACAAGGACACCTTAAAAGTGTTACCAGAAACTTTTTGAAATATTGATGCGAAATGTTATTTCAAAATATAACAGTATGAAATGAATAAAAACAAATGACACATTTGCAGTAACTTGTTAGCCTGCTGTTACATTAACAGTAAGCACCCTGTAATAAAAGAGTTTATAACTCATAAATGACAAAAGTCCAAATGTATTTTAACACCTAATATCTAAAACAACAAAAACATCACTACTTTTTAAAACAAAATAAATGAATTATTATTGCATAAAAGTTACTTACCCAATACATCTAAAAAAATCTATAAAAACATATATTTAATAGATTATTTATTCAAAAAAAATACACTGAAAAAATGATTCATTGTATTTACTACAAAAAGGGGTTGGAAATAATTAATATTGGGTGAATTTAAACAAACAAATTCAGTTGAACATTACTTAATTTCATTTAAATTCAGCCCATTTAAATTGCTTGCAACCACTTACCTTAAAAAGAATTAGTAAATCCAATGAATAATTTTTTTCAGTGTAGTTAATTTATTATTTTATTTAATTATAATTTTTTATGTTACTTTAACTTAAAATAAATAGCAAGATGTATGCAAACAAAAATAGCAGTACTTTTGCTTAGATTTTTTATTCCATATATAGACATACTGTTGCTTCTTTAAAAGCATTAAAATAATAATAAATAGAATCATTAAGAAACCAGAGCTGTTCAGTTGATTCAGAATCTAAACCAAAATTCCATTCCTCTCAAATATACAGTCCTACTGATGTGAAGGAAAAAAAAGAAATCTTCCTGTAGTTCAAACGCATAGCATGATGAGTTGGAAACACTGGTTTATATTGTTCGAACTGTTTAATTGATTATGATCTGCCCGTTTTAGCTGCGGCCCAGTTTTGCGGTGATGAGTTTATTTACAAATGCCCAGTTCCGTGGGCTATCGATTGCCACAACCTGAGTCACTAGGGAAAAACAGCTGCTGGAAATTCCAGACGGCTTGTAACTTTCTTCAGAACATGACATTTAAAAGAAAACATTCAAGAAAAGACCACATGAGAACGACCACTAAATTCTGCCTCCTGCCCATGACCTCTCGCTTGCTCGCAAAAAAGCCACTTTCCGCTGGCCTGTAATGATGTCTCAATAATATCATAAGTCATGTGCAATTGCATCGCAAAGGCCATAACTGTGGAAATCATTGTTTCTACCTGCTTATTCCCATTTGGAGGAAATCTCTTTGATGTGGCTCGCTCATGATCAGCTTTACCGCTATTGCAAAGTTGCAAAGTATCCTCTCTTTTGTCGAGACTTAAATCTGTCTGAAGTTAAAGCTCCGATTTCATCCTCCGTTTCAGTGGATTTAAAATTACAAACGCACCGAAGGGCAATGCTCCAAAAACGATCCTTATCCAATCGCACAAACCCTACAGTGACCGTCTGTTCCGATGGATTTGGACTTTGTTTTCTTTGAAGACTTAACCCAAACAAGAGCTTTCATTTATTTTCCTTCCAAAGGAGTGTACACTTTAGGATATTGTCTGGCGTGCTGATTGTTTTGAGAGGAGTTTCATTGTGTGAAATCTTTCCCTTGCCTAAAACAACACAATGTGGGAAAAGGAGGTGGTGGTGGGGCTTGTGGGGGTGTATAGTTTGCCAACTTTTGCCTTTCTTGATTTCCATCCAACTTTGCTGTATGTGGTTACAGGCAGTTTTCTCTCCCGCCGAGCTATATCAAACTGTATATATGTTTTTAACTGTATATATGTCACAGTATCTGGGGGTGGACTTCAAATGAATGATATTTGCAGGTATGAACTGTAATCCCAGTAAGGTATTTTCTCACCGCAGAGTGTCAGTTTATATACACATCCCACAAGGGTTTGGTTCCCTCAAAGATATACTTGTACTCTAAAATCATTTGTTTAAGTAATGCGCTTGATAACGTTGCACAGTTTAGAGTTGCAAATACATCGAGTTCATGTTATATTTCACCATCATTCAGTCTAACTTGCTTTCTGACCTCTGATTATTATATAAAAGATTGAGCTTTAAATACTGGTCACACTTTATTTTAAGATACAATTCTCGCTGTTATTATATCCGTAATTATGACTTTTGCCTTAGTACACTCTTAATTTTGTGGAAATACCAGGAAACCTGTAACCATTGACTTCCATAGTAAGAAAAACAAATACTATGAAAGTCATTGGTTACAGGTTTCCAACATTTTTCAAAATGTCTTCTTTTGTGTTCAACAGAACAGAAAAAAAACTGGTCAAATTGGTTTACAACAAGTCAAGGGTGTGTACATAATGGTTTAGGTATTGGTTATATTCAATTCAGTTCATTTTTATTTTCTATAGGGCTTTTTACAATGCAGATTATGTCAAAGCAGCTTAGCATAGATGAAGTTCTAGTAAATTGAAACTGCTTCAGTTTTCACAGTTGAAGTTCAGTATATGATTATGGATGTAGAATAAGATCATGGGGCCTCACAGTGGCGCAGTGGGTAGCATGTTCGCCTCACAGCAAGAAGGTTGCTGGTTCGAGCCTCGGCTGGGTCAGTTGGCGTTTCTGTGTGGAGTTTGCATGTTCTCCCTGTGTTCGCGTGGGTTTCCTCCGGGTGCTCCGGTTTCCCCCACAAGTCCAAAGACGTGCGGTATAGGTGAATTGGGTAAGCTAAATTGTCAGTAGTGTATGAGTGTGTATGGATGTTTCCCAGAGATGGGTTGCAGCTGGCAGGGCATCCGCTGCGTAAAACATATGCTGGATAAGTTGGCGGTTCATTCCGCTGTGGCGACCCCAGATTAATAAAGGGACTAAGCCGAAATGAAAATGAATGAATGAATGAATAAGATCATGCAGAATATGTACTTTATATGTTCTATTAAAAAGCCAATATCCTAATAATAGGCAGGTAATAAGCTACTGGTTAATGCTGAGAATTGGTACCAAAACTAATTTATTACCAGTGCTTCTTACTGGCAAATGGGCAAAGCCTAGCAATTTGAAAGAAAGTATAATGATTTAAAATGCAAATTAATCAGTATTTTTGTATATTCAGTATATCTGGGGTGCGTTTCTCAAACAACGAGGTGACTTGCTGCTGAGTTTCCGATGAAGTGTTTCCCGAAAGCATAGTTGATCTGTCGCAGAACCATTGTTTGAATTATTTTAAAACTGAACACACATGCGATCTTCATTTTTTCATAAAACAACTTTTGATTGGAAGTGGGAAAAAAAGTGTCTTTTATTGACCTAATTTAGTTTGAAGTCAGGCCGTATATTGTTTCAAACTACATTTAATTAGATGAAAACAGACCTTTACACTTGTTTCAAACTACTAAAATGTCAATACAAGTGATTTTGTTAAACTGCAGAGTTGAATTTTCAACATCAGAACTAGAGATCGAGGTCCCATAATGCAATTCAGAACCATAAATAAAATAAAAACACCCGTGAATCAGAAAATATCGACGATGTTATTTAAAGAATATTTTTTACAGTGGACTCAGATCAGCCTGTTTGTCAACAACAGCCATGCCACATTCAAATGTACTTAAACCCCTCCATTTTGATGCTCTGTTTTGACCAGCAGATGGTCTTGACCACACCTAAATGTCTAAATGCATTGAGTTTGCTTATTAGATATTTCCATCCACAAGCAGCTGAACAGGTCTATATGTATTAAAAGTTTATCTGAAAAGTGTGTAACTGCACTCAAAGAAAAGTACTTTTTCAGCTTGTTCAAAATTATTTTGTGTTTTTTGGGACAACTTAATTGTTTTATGTTCAATTCAGTTAAATTTGTTAAAACGATTAAATGAACTTAATTGATTTGTGTTGGGACAACAAGAAGTAATTGTGTGTATCTTTTAAATCATTTAAGTATAATTTTAAGAAATGGCTTCATAATAATCAACATAGTTTGAATTCGTATTTTTATTGGTATAAGCCTTTAACATCTAGCAAAGAGACCACCAGTGAAAACTAGTCTTTGGGCTTATGTGGGTATTTTACGTTCTTGGGCAATGTTGATTAATGTACACTGTCCCTTGTTCATTCAAAAAAACGTTTTTGCTGCTTGTTCAAACTACTTATTTAAAATAAGTTGAATCAACACAATTCTTGATGTTTTTTAGGGGATCAACTTAATTGTTTTATGTTAAATCTACTTAAATTTGCAGAAACAGTTAACTTAATCGATTTGTGTTGAGACAACATGAAGTAATTGTGCATTTTTTACAGTGTTGTGAAAAATAAATACATGAAATTAAGCTAAAATTTTGCTGTAGCATTTGTTTTCAGGAAAGGTTCTGATATAGTCATTTTACAGATATTTGTTTGACCTTGACTTGAAACAGGCATGTAAAAAACTCTGAAAGTACACTTTTGTGGCATTTAATTAGATGAAAACAGACCTTAACACTGTTTTTGAAGTAAGTGGACGTGAGCTTGACCCCTTTGGGTTTTCCTCCACTCTTCACCCTTCAGTATTGCTCTTGTTCTGTGTACTTTCTAAACTTGTTTGTTTTCTTTCCTTGTCAGCAGGAAAGCACAAGCCGTGGATTGTCTGTCCAGGGTGGGAAAAGGCCTGAATCTTCTCACTCCAGACACCGACCCCAGGTCAGATCCGAACAGTTCCTCTCCTTTCTAAATGATGTGGAGGAGTCAGGATTGTGTGTGTGTGAGATGTGAGTTAAATAGCTAAGACTTCACTCCTAAATTTAAAAATGAATTATTTCTGGGAACGAAAATAAATCTCTGCTGGTGGCTCTCTGGTCCACCTTCTCACACTGACCCAGAGAAATGATATTTAACAGATACAAATAGAGAAAAAAAAGAGAAAACAACTTATGAAATTGTGCCTTTCAGAGTTCCTCTTCATGGTCCGCCTTGAGCAAGCCCAGCTCTGTTCACGACTCCGCGCCTGATTAATTGTGCAGCTTTGGATTTGTGAGAGTCAGCCTGTTTTTTTCCAGATGAGGTTAGTGTTATTGGGGAGAGAAGGAGTGAAATAGAACAAGTTCGGAATAACAAACTTCACACTTCACTTATACTGTACTTGCATACTGTGGCAGAAAATGCATCGTTCTTGTAATTGACTGAAATGTGTAGTATAGACTAAATACTGTAGTATTTTTTATTGTTGTGAATTGCATTATGGGAACTTGATCTCTGCTCTGTTGACTTTTGATGTTGAAAATTCAACTCTACCGTTTAACAAAGTGGTAGTTTGAAATGTATGTATAACAAATAATATACAGAGAAATAAGTCTGTAAAATAACAGAAAATTACAAGTTAATTACAAGGTTTTATGCCTTAATATACAACATCAACCCAGACAATATATCATTCATTCATTCATTTTCTTTCCGGCTTAGTCCCTTTATTAATCTGGGGTCGCCACAGCAAAATGAACCGCCAACTTATCCAGCTTATGTTTTACGCAGCAGATGCCCTTCCAGTTGCAACCCATCACTGAGAAACATCCATACACACATTCACACACATACACTACGGACAATTTAGCTTACCCAATTCACCTATACTGCATGTCTTTGGACTTGTGGGGGAAACCGGAGCACCCAGAGGAAACCCATGCCAACACGGGGAGAACATGCAAACTCCACACAGAAACGCCAACTGACCCAGCCGGGGCTCGAACCAGCAACCTTCTTGCTGTGAGGTGATTGTGCTACCCACTGTGCCACCGTGCTGCCAACAATATATCACTTTAAACTATTAAAAATATTATAGAAAGTCACTTTTTTGTACTTTTCGAAGTTAAAAGTTGTTGGAAGAAAATCAAGATCCTATAATGCAATTCAAAAGCATAAACAAATGGGGGGAAATAAAAAAAATAAAAACATGAATCACAAAATACGGAAAACTGGTAATTTACAGATATTTTCTGTGTGCACAGAAGTAGTTGTTCAATGTTAAAAAGTTTAAATGGAGTACTGTTTTAAGTTGTTTTAACTCATTTAATTTGACAAAATGTTTGATAAAAGATAAGCAAGTATTGAATCAAAAACTGTAAAATTGTAAAAACAAGCATTATACATTTAAAATAAAGTTTATTTTTTAGTTTCATATATTTTTCTAAATGGTTGTACCTTTTTTCTGGTCTTTGACTAGTAAATTCCAATTTCTTACAATTTTTCATAAGAGCATATTTTACGTATTTTTGATCAGTGTAATGCATTTATTGTGAATTGTTAATACAAGAAAATATATTTTAAAATTCCCAAACTCAAAAACAGTTTGAAAAACAAGAGTGTCATATTTTAAGCTCTTTCTTTTTTAAGCTTGGCATGCTAGCTCCAAACTAGCCTCTGCGACACTGGTTTCACCTACTAGTTTTTTGCTGTTTGTTCGAACTACTTATTTAAAATGAGTTTAAAAAAAACAATTCTGGAGATTTTCTTTGGAATACGTAATTGTTTTATGTTCAATCTACTTAAATTAGTTACGTCAACTTAATGGATTTGTGTTGGGACAACATGAATGAATTGTGTTGAACGCTGCGTTTTTTTACAGTGTATGAATTCCTCCCCATAACTGTGCACTGAACAATTCATGTACAGCTAAATGAGCGGTCATTAATTCCAGTTTACCGTTTAATTGCGTGATAAGGGTGGAAACACTCAAAATATCCTCTCCCTCGCTCACACACACACACACACACACACACACACACACACACACACACACAGGCACGCACGCACGCACGCACACACACACACACACACACACACACACACACACACACACACACACACACACACACACAGTGGGTACAGCAGGTGTGTGGCGGGGTGTTGTATTCGTCTCTCCAGGGCCTCCCTTTGCCTCACACTTTCCAGCCCATACTGGAATTCGACTAAAAAAAGTCTGCTGTGTTCTCGTTCCAGAGGCATCTCTAACTGTCTTTGACACTTAGCATTTAGGCAAAAATGCACAGAAAACCTGATGAAAGCGAGTGCGGGGTTAGCGTTCGTCTGTGCGGATGTGTTTGTGTTAGAGCATGTACCGCGGTTGCATAAAGCTTAGCTTCATTTGGCGAAACTGTAAAAAATCAACTGCTTTCACAGGAGTCAAATTCAATCTCAATTCAAGCTCTGAGATGTTAAAGAAATCCGCGGCCCCAGACCTCACAATGAGGGATCTATTACACCGACTACCAAAGCAATGTTCTTTTAATTAGCCACATTTATCTTTTTTTCCGTGTTTTGACAGAATTTCTTACATAAACATACAGCACAAAGAGAGACAGACACACAAAGCATGCTCATTTTTATGGTTGACAGAGCCACTCGGAGCGAAAACAAAGGTGACCTTGCTGTGCCATGTCTGAGCGTAATGGGTTGCTGTGCTTCATTCGTGAGGTCATATCAGCAGCACCTGCGAGGACTGTAAGTACATAATAACAGATTAAACGGATGAACCTGAAAGACCCTATGAAGTCAAAATTACAGTTTTAGTCCATGTGTGTTAAAGTTGAATACGTCTGTTTAAATGCATTTAGAATCTTCTTGAATGTCTCAATCCTATTTTCTTGGAAAATGGTAGTTAAATACCGATGACTCATCCTGCACTGCAGAGGTTTTTGTCTAATTATACTTTATAGACGTAACATGTTGTTTGTTTCAGATTTGTTTCTGATTCTTTCAGCAGTGCCTTTGGGGAGGATGTGCACTGAAAAGCATCGCACATAAGATTCACTTGATAAAATCCTCACAACAATTAGCAATTTGAGTAAAATTCAAGTCAATTATACTAATCGTACGTTTAATTTGTGAATATTATGTAAAATATACTTACATTTAACATTAAGTAAAAGTTAATTGATTACCTTAAATTTTGTATTTATTTAAATGAATCAAGTAGTCAAAATGAACATTGCTTTTATCAAATTAAGTCAATTTTTATTCGTTTATTTTTCTTTATCAATTTATAATAAACGGATGTGACATTTTTGTGGGCATTGCTGGGTATTTTTTTATTAAAATGTACATAATATTATTTGCAATGATTAGAAAACATTTAAATATTACTCATTTATTATTAAATGATTTCTAAATGAACTCTTTCCACTCGGTTCATTTATTACATGAAGTAAATGTGCAAATATTCATTCATTCATTTTCTTTTTGGCTTAGTCCCTTTATTAATCAGGGGTCGCCACACCAGAATGAACCGCCAACTTATTCAGCATATGTTTTACGCAGCAGATGTCCTTCCAGCTGTAACCCATCACTGGGAAACACCCATACACTCTCATTCACACACTCATACACTACGGACAATTTAGCTTACCCAATTCACCTATAGTGCATGTCTTTGGACTTGTGGGGGAAATCGGAGCACCCGGAGGAAACCCACGCCAACACGGGAAGAACACGCAAACTCCGCACAGAAATGTCAACTGACCCAGCTGAGGCTCAAACCAACGACCTTCTTGCTGTGAGGCGACATCGCTACCCACTGCGCCACCATGTGCAAATATTTAACAGGAAAATCTAGTTATCCTTGACATGTAATATTGCAATTAAAAAATAATGACAGTAAATGTATTACATTTTACCACATCAAAAAGTTTTTTTTTTCAGTGTATCACTCTGTTATGTCAGAACTAACAAGAACAAGATATCTAGACCTGGTGACCTTTTAAATGTTGCATTTCTTTTATTGCTTCCCATCAATGGTAACTATGCATTACTCATCAATGTATCACATGATTGTTAGTCACTTCAATCCTTTAGTCTCTGATTTGTCAGAAAAGGTCAAAGACCCATAAAATGTTAAAGACTTATTCTATTAGAGTCAGGTCCTCTCAAGTCAAAAAGACACAATTTATTGGCATGTTTCAAAATTGCGTTTGGCGCGATGACTCTGTTCTAAATTCCCTGGAATAGCAGCAGTTTCAGAGGTAACCCTCCAATTTTTAAAGAATAGAATAGATTCTTCTCAAGAAGCAGAGAAGGACTCTTGACGATGACCTCGATCGGTTGTGATACTCGGCACAGATTATCTGTTAATGTGAGGCACTTAAAAATAGAATCTTGCACCTTGTAATCTTCTCGAACCCAAATCAAATAATTATATTATGTTTGATATTCAACATTTTTAAAGGGAGAGTTCATCCAAAAATGAAAATGTACTCCCTGTTCACCCTCAAGTGGTTGCAAACAATTATGAGATTCTTCTCTTATGTTTTGTTCCCTGCCTGCATTTTTGTGTTTGAAAAAAGTCTAATAAACGAGTCTAAATTTGGGCTGTCAGAGAACATCTATCAGACATCTAACAATAGTCTAAAAACAAACTAATCATTAAATAGATAGAAATTAATGACTGCATATGTGAAATCTATCTATTTCATGGATATAGTCTAGTTTTGGACTGTTGTCAGATTTTTCACTGACAGCCCAAATTTAGCCTTGTTTTAGCATAGACATCTACAGTATGTTTAGACATCTATTAGATCTCTTTTAAACACAAAACTACTTAGTGGGTTTAATCTTAAAAATGAACACCAAGCATTTAATTATAATCTTTTAACCAAATTAACCAAGAGAATCAAACTAAATGTGAACACAGATTTTTATATACCTCCAAACACTTCTACTTTACAATGTACAGGTGTTGCTTGCAGAGTGTGGAATGGAGGGGAGGCCTGTGCCATTCTCCTGGCTGGCCGAGATGGCGTAATGGGAACTGCCAGCTGTGATGGTAATTACAGCACCACTAAAGAAGACTGGGGCTGTTTTTCTTCAGGGGGCTTGCAGCTCAACTGATTTTTCATTTACATGTTTTAAGTGAGATGAAGGAGCTCCCCAAATGGGTTTGAGCCATGCATTAGTGAGAGTGGATACATGCTATTTTTCAAGTGTTGTTCTTTGTCACCGGTGAATTGTTTTAACGCACCTCCATGCTTGGAACTATTAAAGGAATGAGGTCTGGAGGAATGCTCAGCAAACTGATATAAATGCTCGCTACCTCAGACCATACATTTTACAAGGAATGGAAATATGGTTTCGATTAGTTGATAAGGAAATGCTTTGTTTGTGGTGTTTAGTAAGGCAAGTATCACTATCATTTTTAGTGATACGACCATAATTCCTGCATCAGTTGTGCGATAGTCATGGAAATGATTTCTTAAATTGTCCAGTTTATTGAAGAGAGGTGTGCGATTACCTTTCTAAGCGATTACACTTATTTCTATCTTGGCAAACAATGAAAAGGCAAAGTGCATGTAGACTTAAAGGAAATACCTTAGTTATATCTAATGTTATGGAGACTTGGGGTGGACTGCAAATGAATTGGCATGGAGTTTTTCTTTGTGAATTTTCAGCAAAATGCACGCAAATGTAACTAATTTTAAAGATACATATCGGCTTACATTGGGACTATTAAAGTGTCATGCTTAACAGAATAAATGATGCAGTTTCATACATTAAAAACTGAAAAAAATTATGTTACAACTTACAAATTATTATTATTATCTCCTACCCAACCTCAATTCCCTGAGAATTAAGAAAATATATTAAGAAATTGTCCTGAATCTGTCACATCTCTATAAATTTCGTGAGCTTTTTTTTTTTAGTCTTATCGAAAATTACAAATTCAAAGGATTCCAAAAGATCTGAGATACAGGACATGATCTATATAGCAACGTTTGTATCAGATAAAAGGATCTGGCAACCGGCAACAAAAGACACTACATTATCTAATAACAAAAAACTAAAACAAAATAAAAGTAAACACATGTAACACAACAACATTTTTTTTATACTTTTATTATACATCAAGTCTTCACTTGCTTGGTATTCATACTCATTTTTAAGACCGAACTTAGCAAGCAAAAAGTTTTAAAGTGTTTAAAAGATGTCTAATAGACGTCCAAACATAGACGTCTTGACTAAAACAGGGCTAAATTTGGACTGTCTGTCAATTCTAATAGACATCTAACAATAGTCAAAAAAATTGTCATCAAATAGACAGATTAGACTCGTGTAGTCATTCATTCCTATTTGATGACTATTAACAGCTCTGATTCTCATTCGTTCATTTCATTATATTGAAAAGCATAGGCAGGATTTAATTTCAAAAACCTTTTGTGTTCTACTAAATAAAGAATGCCATACAGGTTTGGAACCCAATGAGGGTGGGAATATAATGACATCATTTTCACTTTTGTATGAACTATCCCTTTAAACCGAGCACAGGTAATTATGAAATAAGAAAGTTGCTTGGCTGTGACTTCTGAAACCTTATGGCATTAAGACTATGAGCACTTCACCGTCAGCTGTGCCAAACTAGAGGAAGGGGGAGAGACCAAGAAGCTGAATGTATTGCAGATGGCACAGCTCTATTCTCTAACCCAGCCATCTGGAGTTTACTTAAACTGATGACTTCATTATCAAACACAGTTTCTCTTGCCAAACACTATTCCTGACACACTGACTGACACACATGTTAATGTTGACAGACAGACACACACATTGGTATGACTCAGTTGGCATCCATATGACAGACCGACTTGAAGATGGAATTTAGTTATGCCTTTATTGATGTATTTCTGTCTGGTTGAGATGTATTGGATGAGATTGTGGCATTGGCGCCAGTTTAGGCTTCATAATTTGATGATGTAATTGTGTAAAACGGGTGTAAGTGGCCTGACCTCTCACTCAAAGGTCGTTCAGAGACCTGCGCTGACCCAGCCTTGTGAGATTGTGCCTCGGCGTCAGAAGTAATGCTTTGACCTACTGTAATTTGTTTGGGAGGCCTCCTCTGAGACACCTGCAGGAACTGGGTGGGTGCGAGCGAAAGAAGCCAAGTTCTTGCCAATTAAATCATTGTGGCACCGATTTTTTTCCAGCGCGTGCCCTTCCAGCACCGAAGTGTTGTGGTAATTGATGTTCATGACATCAGAACTGTGTATTTTTGTAACCCGTATTAGATTTGTTGTACATGTGGTTTTGGCTGTTATATTTGTCCTCAGACAGAGCAGCTACTGACTGAGAGCTGAGAGCTCGAAACCACAAGCTGTTCTGCAGACCTGAATGGAACAAATTATTTATTTAAAAGTGTTTTCTTTGTGTCTATCTATCTATCTATCTATCTATCTATCTATCTATCTATCTATCTATCTATCTATCTATCTATCTATCTATCTATCTATCTATCTATCTATCTATATATCTGTCTGTCTGTCTGTCTGTCTGTCTGTCTAAATTTGTTATCTGAACATTCTGTTCATCTGTCACGTTTATTCATCCATTCATCCATCCATCCATCCATCCATCCATCCATCCATCCATCCATCCATCCATTCATCCATCCATCCATCCATCACTTATTTGTTGTTTTATTATTTGTTAGTCATTCTATCATCTGACCCATCCATCTGACATTCATTTGTCTATTTCATTTATCTAATTTCTCTATGGTTCTGTCATCCATCCATCCATCCATCCATCCATCCATCCATCCATCCATCCAT
>CAIGQW010055978.1:3937642-3951853 GCA_903798125.1 Danio choprae | reverse complement strand
CTCTCTCTCTCTCTCTCTCTCTCTCTCTCTCAATTCAATTCAATAATTGCTTTATTGGCATGACAAATGTTACAAATGTATTGCCAAAGCATTTATAAAGTTTACATTAAAAAAGAACATACATATTTATTTAAAAAAAAAAAACATAAACACAGTAAATAGTCCATGTGTTTACCATGTGTGTCTCCTCTTATCAGCCTGAATCACCATAAGACAAATGCTGACATCCTGATGAAATCCAGTGCCTCCCTAAGGTGACAACTCTGCAAATTGCTTTCTGATATAAGCTGTAATAATAACAAATAAATGTCCAGATTGAATATTATTTTTCACAGCGCAGCTTAGATAGATGAGTCCATATACAGGCTTTTAACTGTCCTGTGTGTATCCAGCCCTAATAAATTTGTAAAACCCAGACCAGCGTCCAGCACTATTCTCTTGGACATTATAAATTACATGCTCAATAACAAATTTCACAGAATTTTGTTATTTCACAATCGAGCAGGCCGTGTGTTTAAACAGCTGCTGTGAAACTTCCAACTGATTACTGTCGACTGTCATGTCACAAGATAGTTAGAGCGTAACATTAGGTGTAATGGAGTCTCAGAAGGACAAGTACAGAAAGTTTTGCAGCCTCGGTGAACATACAGAGTTTGTGACACTGCATGTCAACACTTTCTGACTTTCCAAACAGAAATGCTTAAAGGGCACCTATGATGAAAATCATCTTTTGTAAGCTGTTTGGACAGTACTGTGTGCAGGTATAGTGTGTCCACAGTCATATTAGAGTGATAGAAAAACAATAAGTCTATTTTTTTTTATTTCCTGACGTTAAAATAGGACCCAAATCCCTCCCATTTTGAGGCCCACCTCAACGTGATGTAGGAGTGCGGTTACCCCGTCCACCTAATTGATTGATTGTAGTAACACGTATAATATCAACAAGATATTATGTGATCAAGAGTGAGTTTTACAAGTTTAAAACGTTTTTAAAACAGTGCATGTTAATGAATTACAGTCTTTATCATTTTACCGTCTTATCACCACAGCCGCCTGTCAGTACAATTATAAAAGAAGACGATTCAATCCTGGTTTGTGGACGTTAAATCAGGTTTATTGTGTACATTAACATAACAGATGTCCATACAGCAGTGGATATTAACGTGTATCCTGTCACATTTGCGTGCAAAAACAGTGCAAAGTTAAATGTGCGCCATGTGTGTGTGCCTGCTGTGTTTGTGTGTCTGTGTGTGTGTGTGTGTGTGTGTGTGTGTGCGTGAACTTTGTAACGACATTGTGTGTAACTTATGGTTGCAACTCCACAACAAATACATCAAATAATAATCACTAGGAAAGTTCTTACTGTAGTATTTCTCACAAATGTTGCGTGAGATCTGCTTCCTTCATGTCTTTCACTCTGCTGTTTATCTGACGCACCCGAGGCAGAGATTGAGGCACACTCTGACAGGCATGTGGCAACGGTGGGCGGGGAGAACTAACATTAAAGGCACAGGCAACAAAAACAGCTACATGGTGTCCAGAACAGAAAATTCTAATATTTTGAAAGGTATAATAAATAATCTGATGGGTGTTTTGAGCTGAAACTTTACAGACACATTCTGGAGACACAAAAGACTTATCTTAAATCTTGAAAAAGGGGTAAAATAGGTGCCCTTTAAAAGGATAGTTCACCCCAAAATGAGAATGTACTCCCTACTTATTAACCCTCATATGGATTTATGAATTTCTTTCTTTTGTTGAAAACAAAAGAAGATATTTTGGAAAAAAAAACTGAAAACCTGTGACCACTATAGCATTTGCTTTTTCTGCTATGGAAATCAATGGTTACAGGTTCCAACTTTTAAAAAAATATTTACTTTTGTAGTCAAGTGAAGAAATTCAATTAAACAGGTTTGGAACCATTTGAAGGTGAGTAAATAATTACATTTTTTTGGGTGAACTATCCCTTTAAGAAACTATTTAACCCTTTAACTGTCCCACCAAGAAAAAAATGTTTGGATTGCTTAACTCCTAATGTCACTAGTTAACACACTCAATGCATTTTTTTTCAACACATTCCATAATTTCTAAAATATCAGCCTCTACCAAATGGTTGACATGTCGCTTTATGGTAAAAGTACCAGACTTAATACATATACTATGAAAAATCTGAAAAGTGTAAGACCAATTTATTCTTAAAAATATTCAAAATAAAACATTTTTGAATGTATGTCATTAAAAAATTTCAGATTTTCATTAAACATGCTTTCTTGTTTTTTTAACAATAAAACCAAAATGAAGTGTAGTAGTGCAACAGGACGTTTGTTTGATTTTGTTTTTGTAAACCAACAATGCTGTGTGTGTAAGCCATTATTTAAAACAGTCATTCTTTAAATGACTTTAACAGTCATTATTTAAAACAGTTAAAACATGGTCAACCGTTTGGTAGAGCGACAGTCAAAGGGTTAAGGTAACGTGTTTAACTCTGCAGTCAAACACATCTGAGCACATCTCCTGTTCGAACAGCAAAATAAAGCATATTGAGAACAGTTTAGGTAAAGATTAACCATCATAAAACTTTGCTACATTAGAATTTATTTCCTGTTATCATCTTGGAAACATGTTCACACATTATCTGCCTCGAATCACCAAATACCACTAAAAGAGAAAAATTTCACACAGGCAAACATCATTGGACATGAACGATTAAGATAAGATCCCAAATTGGCATGTGGGAGGCTTGGAGAGGGTTTGGTGCAAAGAACAGCCTGGCTAAATAAAGCAGCTCCATAAGGAAGGAGTGCCCGCTCTTCAAGTCTGCCTAATGGGCCGACCAGGACTTTCATGTGATAAATGTTGTTTATATTAGGGCTCAGGCCCCCTACATTAGTGTCCTTCAAATGCCTCTTGGCCAAGCTGAAGCTGTAGTGGCTGTTAGGTCAGGGGAGAACGGAAAGGGCTGGTAATTGAGCGCTGAAGTGGTGGAGTGGAAAGTATGTGGATGTTGCGCTCACTTGAACTAATGTGGATCTTACCTGCATCCGGGTGTTGAGAGCAAACACTGCCACCTATAGACCTGGCCGTCCATGTGTGGATGGCCCTGCTTACACCTGGTTATAGAGGCTTTTAACACTGGAGGAACTTTTCCATAGTTCCTAGAACTGTTGGCAGAAGGTCCGGCTTTTTTTCTCACAGTTTTAGTTTTAGGAACTCTATTTGGGGGAACTAAATTAGCTACTTCTTAAGTGTAGGGTCTAAAACCTGATTTTTATTTCTGCATCAATTGATCACCCAGTTGTGCATATCTTGCACATTGTGAGATACTTCTGTGTTACTCTGCAAGAACACTTCTGAAATGGGAGTGGGATTTCTGTGTTCTACTGTGTTGAATTTCTTTGCTGGTGTTTTGAGTTGACGCTGGAAATGCATGCAATGCTACTGTAGAAGAAGATCAATCTCATACTTATTCAGGGAAGAGAGATGCAGGAACTGGTGAACATTCATTTTCTTTTCATTTTCTTTTCGGCTTAGTCCCTTTATTAATCTGGGGTCCCCCAGCGGGATGAACCGCCAACTTATCCAGCATATGTTTTTACACAGCGGATGCCCTTCCAGCTGCAACCCATCACTGGGAAACATGCACACACACTCATTCACACACATACACTACGGACAATTTAGCTTTCCCAATTAACCTGTACCACATGTCTTTGGAATTGTGGGGGGAACCGGAGCACCTGGAGGAAACCCACACTAACACCGGCAGAACATGCAAACTCCACACAGAAATGCCAACTGACCCAGCCGAGGCTCGAACCAGCGACCTTCTTGCTGTGAGGCGAACGTGCTATCCACTGCGAAACCGTGAGGCCCTGGTGAACATTCAACAAATTTAATAATAAAATAAACACACAAAAAAGGATCCATTGGCAGGACTTGACACTTGTTAAACACCAGTTTGCTCCCACAGCTCTTAGCCCTGCCCACACTCATCATTGTTACCAAGTCAGACAATCACAGATCTTGTGCTCGGCTTTGTTGTGACATGTTGCTAGATTTTTTGAGAGGTGTGTGTCAGGGTTTGGCAAAGGGTATGCAACTTCACTGGACCTACCTTTGCATATCTTCCAGTTCATGTTTATTTGATGTCACTGCCAGATGGCTTTATCAGTTCAGAGTTCCTTGTGGTGGTGTGAATGCAACCAGGTAAATGGTCCTGGTGGAAATGATTTGTTAGGGAACTGGGCCTGGTGGATAGTTCCTATAACAGTTCCTGTAACTACTTGGTGTGATAGCCCAAATAAAGACATTTAAGACAACTAAAAGACAGCTTTTTCATAAAGCGTTTTTTTCTTCATTTTCACAAGGCAATATTTCTAAATAGACTATTAATTTATTTGATAAATAATATACATGTATTAAAACATGATGATATTTATGTTTTTTTAGTATTATTGTAAGTTAAACAATACTGTTTCTGCTGACTTAGAGGCACAAATCGAGAACTTGCAAGACTAGCCTTGTCTAAACTCTACCATTCAAAATTCACAACACATCTTTTCCATCATGTCATGACACTTTACCCAAGCTGTGAATTGCTTGGAGTAGACACTGGACTCTGACTTGCAAAACAACGACTTGGACCCGCGTCTGGTGTTAAAGTTCAGCCTCACACTCCGCTTGGTTATGCGAGAGCACAGCTGCATGGCAGCGCTCCTTCAGAGGCCACCTGACACCGCAGAGAGGCGCACAACAGTATGGATGTGTACACTGCTACTATTATGAATCATAAGAGACACAGCTATATGCATATTTGACAGCAGGGAAAGCAGTTTTGGAAAGAGCACACTGTCGTCAGCCGGACTAACAAGGTCTCTTTTGGCTTGTGGTTTTGACTCAGGTGAGATTCTTTTGTTGAATAAAAGGAGCTGCTTCGGATGTCACAGAAGCACAGTTCAATAAGGAATAAGAAACCTTTCCACTCGGCGCAGTACACAAATTATTACCTCCCAAACTTAATTCAAGTCATGTTTTTTCCAGAGCAGAGGAAGAGGGGGTGTTGTGTGACAACAAGCTACTCAACACAGTCTCCTAAGAAACAAGCTAGTGGTTTCATTTAAAAAAAAAAAAAACTATTATCTTATGAACCCTGAGGGAAGCAGTTGTGCACAGAGCCAAAGAAAAGGGAGGGGGTAGAAGTGTTGAAAAGACTGACGATGCAGCCCAGACGAAGAATCGAAACAACACGTGTGGCGCGTAAAAAAGCCCATCACAGTCAATCAGGCAGCCGAGACTAGTGAGGGAAACTCTATCCAACATGAATCTGTCTGCAGAATGAACTCGAGGGATGTCACATCAAGCATGATTTTTATTTATGTTTTGATACCCCATGCGAAGGCTCCATTCCAGCCAGGTGGATGATGTTTTTGTGAGTCGTGCCAGACAAACAAGAGAGCTCTGATCCTGCTGGGTTATTAAAGGGAATGTTATTCTAATTACAACTGGAAATAATTAGCCTAGAAGAAACTTTGGGAATCAGGTCGTTTGGAGAGGCGTAGTGTTTCCTGTTCACCGCATGCGAGTGTCAGACTTCGGCAATTGACGTTTATGTTTTAGGGGAAAGTAGGATTGCAAAAATCCCAGTGGAGATCTGATATTATTTGCGTTTGCGTGTGTGTGCTTGTGAATATGTAGCCTATATAATTGAGAAAGAACCAAGGACAAAAACTCACTTAAAGGGGTAAATGTAGCTCACTTAAATGTAGCATCATTTATTAAAATAACACTTTTTTCCATGGTCCTCTTGAGACTAAAAGTAACTTTGTCACTACATGTCAAATAGCAATCATTAGACTACCTGCTTAATATCTGCTACCATTTTACTTGATGGTCTATCTACAGACATTCTGACTTGAATTAACTTTGCAAGTGTGCGCAGTTTATTGTACTAACCAACAAAAGATTTTCCTAGCCACCCAATAAACATTTATTTGAGCCATAAATTCTGCAAATTGCACATTCAAGATTTTAACCTCATTGATGAAGTATTTACGGGAAGAAATGGTTTGAGTTCCAGAGCTGAGAAATGATTCTTAACATTCTACAGAGAACTACTATTTATAACTATAAACATTTAAAATATAAATTTAGGCATATAGATAAAATAGGCCAGAATAGGTCACCAGTAAAGTTATTCTTGAAAATAATTCAAAATAATTGAATGAATAAAAATTTGACCAATACTCATATAGTCAGCTAACAATTATTCGACAACTCTGTGGCAAATTTACTACTAATTTTAATCCTAACAGTAATTGGCATGTTAACTAATCAACAGAATCAGAATCAGAAAGAGCTTTATAGCCAGGTATGTTCACACATACGAGGAATTTGCTTTCGTGACAGAAGCTTCTACAGTGCAACAGAATTACAGAGACAGGACAAAAAACAGATAATAAATATATTTTAAAAATAGAAGTAAGTAGTGAATGCAAATATGCAAATTGACAAGTGTATGTACTACTATGTCCAGCAAAACATAAAGATATTTGGTGGAGTATGCATCCGAATGTCCAACAATTCGTCTCTGGTGAAACTTATTGTAGGAATGTGACTAAAGACAGGACAAACTAACAAAAACACAAAAACAACTGCAGAGCACGACACGGAGGTGGCCATCGTCGTCGGCGCCATCTTGCTATCTAGAATGTGTATAAACTAAGCATCAAAGTTATGTCTTATCTTTATTTTCCCTTATTTTGTTTTCAATGTTTATGACTCACTTGTCAGAATATGAGTGCATCATTTTTGATTATCACTGCACAATGACTCAAACTATTTGGCACACAAACATTATAGCTACATAATACTTAATACTCCACAACTCACTTTTAGGATACTTTTATGGTGTTTTTGTACTTTTTTTTGTACCTATTTCTTTTTTTTTTTTTTTTAGATAAAAGTCAGACTTTGTCTTACACAAAAGAAGGAAGTCATGCAATGACAAAAGTGATTAATTGGCAAACTATCAATTTTAGGTCAACTATTTCTTTAATAAGTGCTTGTGAACATGCTAAACATGCATACAGCTTGGCTAATATAATTCCCATATGTGCTGGCAAGAATACATCATGTTATAATTTAGATTTAGTTGTTACGTAAACATTGATATGACACTCAAACAACGAGGCCACTATACAGCCATTGCTTATTCAACAAAAATATTATGCAAGAATCAGAACAGAGATATTCATGTATTCATTCATTCATTCATTCATTTTCCTTTGGCTTAGTCCCTTTATTCATCAGGGGTCACCACAGCGCAATGAACCGCCAACTTATCCAGCATATGTTTTACACAGTGGATGCCCTTCCAGCTGCAATTCAGCACTGGGAAACATCCATACACACTCATTTACACACACTACGGCCAATTTAGTTTATTCAATTCACTTATACTGTATGTCTTTGGACTGTGGGAAAAACCGGAGCACCCGGAGGAAACCCATGTGAACACAAGGAACATGCAAACTCCACACATAAATGACAACTGACCCACCCGGGACTCAAACCAGTGACCTTCTTGCTGTGAGGCGACAGTGAGCCACCGTGTCGCCCAAAACAGAGACAAGTGCAAGTAAATCTGTTTAGTTCAATTCAATTCAATTCAAGTTTATTTATATAGCGCTTTTTACAATGTAGATTGTGTCAAAGCAGCTTAACAAGTTCAATTAAAGTCCACATTTTTGAGTTTAGTTCAGTTCAGTTTAGTTCAGTTCAGTGTGGCTTAAGTTCCACTGGTGAAAGTTCAAACACTGAAGAGCAAATCCACCGAAGCGCAGCTCCACAAATCCAAGCAGGCCAGTGGCAACAGTGGAGGAAAAAAAACTTCACCAATTGACGAAGTGAAGGGAAAAAAAAAAAAAAACCTCGAGAGAAAGCAGGCTATGTTAGGCATGGTCATTTCCTCTGGCCAAACTTTCTATGTGGAGCTGCAGTCTAGTCGCCGGGCTGGAGAAGCTGACATCCATCGTGTAAGCTGCAGGTGTGGGTAGGGCACCAGCGGGAGGGTAGGCTGGCCCACAGGATCAAACGTAGACTTGTTCATCACTGAAGCCTTTCAGGAATCAGTCTCATGCGCTCCATTCCTCCATGGCCACCACGGTATCAGCTCGGGATACGGCCTGGTCCAGGATACCTTCGGATCATCTCTTCAGAGGTCTAGGATCGCATCGATGGCGCTGCAAATCTGTAGGGACCTCGGGATGAGTATCCGCAGGTGGAAGTAGAAAATAAAGAAAATATTTAGCGTAGCTGCTGTTCATAGTGTATTTAAACCAGAAAGAAAAGCATTGTTATGGATGAAGATAGCAGTTATATAACAACAATGTAAAGCATATGAGAGTTTCTAACACAATGGCTGGTGTATTAAGACGGAAGGAGTACACTAATATACCATACCGTTATGCGATGCATTGAGTGTATGCTTTACTAAAAAGAAAAGTCTTTAATCTAGTTTTAAATTGAGAGAGTGTGTCTGAGCCTCGGACATTATCAGGAAGGCTATTCCAGAGTTTAGGAGCCATAAATGAGAAGGCTCGACCTCCTTTACTCGACTTTGCTATTCTAGGTACTACCAGGAGCCCTGCGTTTTGAGATCTTAAAGAGCGGGTTGGATTGTAACGAGACAGAAGGTTAGTTAGATAAACAGGAGCTAGATTATTTAAAGCTTTATAGGTAAGAAGCAATATTTTGTAATCAATACGGAACTTAACAGGCAGCCAGTGTAAGGAGGATAAAATTGGGGTGATATGATCATATTTTCTAGACCTGGTAAGAACTCTGGCAGCTGCATTTTGTACTAGCTGAAGTTTATTAATAGAAGATGCTGGGCAACCAGCGAACAGAGCATTACAGTAATCCAGCCTAGAGGTCATAAAAGCGTGAACTAGCTTTTCTGCATCTGAGATGGATAGCATATTTCGTAACTTAGCGATATTTCTCAGATGAAAGAAGGCGGTTTTTGTGACATGGGAGATATGATTTTCAAAAGATAAATTGCTGTCTAATATAATGCCCAGATCTTTTACAGTAGAGCTAATGCTAACTTTGCATCCCTCTATTTGCAGGTCAAGTTGTGAGATCTGCTGTAGCATAAAAGCTGCATTCCAAGTGACAGAAAATCAGTCAAAAAAGGCCAATAACTTTCTCTTTTCCACACTTTCGGGCACCATGAAAATTATAAGCTTTTGCCCAAGTTCATCCACTGTGAAGAAACGGTCCACACGCTGGTCAATTAATAGCCCATTTGGCTCCGTATGACCCTTAGGAGACCAATGAAAGCGTGTCTTTAAATCTATGTACGTGTTGATATTATTTCATATCAGGCCCCGTCCTCCATGGGCCGAGCAGAAATTCACCAAGCCAAATGTTAATGAGTTCCACCTGCAATGCTATACGAATGTACAGTGCACATTGGCACTTGTCTAAATGAAGGAATGTTGCATGAGGCTTGTGTAATGTTACATGACCCACAGAGCATCTTGTGGAATGTCAGTAAGTGTTAACCCAAGGGTCTCCTCTTCATGTGATGGGGATTTCTCACCCTAAGCAGATCCGACCATTAATTCAACATACTATATACATGCAGCTACATCTGAACAGATTAAGAGACCATTGAGAAGGGGCTTTTGTGCAGGAATTAGCTTTCTAACCTCTCCTTGCCGATTCGCTTCTCCTCTACTTTTAGATGGACTCCTGACTGCCATCTGGACTTTAGGATTCTTAAAAAAACACAATATGTGTCACTGGCGTTGATCTGGCAGACTTTCCCATGATGCTTTCCTTGAGCTTCGTATGAGCTGGTGCTGAAAGACAGACTGTTTATTGCCCTCGTTGAAGAGAGGTTAAGTTACAGCTAAGGCCGTTTCATTAGCATTAAATCACAGTGCAAACCATCCATCCCCAGCGGGACAGTGCTGCTCCCTTAGCCCCCAAGCTGGTATTCCACTGGTTTGCAGGGGGGTGGGTGGGCTGACCAGATTGAGTGAATGTTTGAGATCCTTGGCTGTGGTCCTTCAGGGTCTTTTTTTTTGCATTCAGCAAGACTTAGGCTCTTAATTGTGTGACTAAATCAATTGTTATCTTAATTGATGCCACTTAACCTCTTCAACAGGCTCCCCTCAGGTGTGCCGCAGGTGACTATCCTGGGTCCCATGCAGAACCTGATGGATAAGCAGCGAAGCAGGGGATTAGGCATTCTTTGAGACTGTACATTACTGAGCTTGAAACAACTGGATGAGTCTTGGTTTACTCATCCAATCAGACTGGTTGGTTTTGAGCCAGGTATGTAATTGTTAACAGGATTATTACGCTACACCTGTAGTTTTAAGCCAGAAATGTAAATTTGTCATAGTTTACTTACTCTCATGTTGTTCCAAACCTGTTTGATGTTATTTTGTGGAATTTAAAAGAAATCTATGAAAATGTATTTGCCTACTGCAAGTGTTTTACCGGACAAAAACATATTTTATGTTCTATGGAAAATAGAAAATCATACAGGTTTGGAATAACATGAGATTTTTCATTTCCTTTAACCAGTATGCAGTACGTAAAAATAAGTCACTAACAACCAATTGAAGCTTTTGTAAATTACATTTTTACCTAGAAATGATATGAAAGCCTTCCTCTTACTGGCTGTTGTCATAATAGGCCATAACACGAATTGGCTGCTCATAAATATGAATATTTGAATATGAACCTGCACACAGGGAAATGACCCTGTGAAATAGCAGAGGTAAAATTCCCTCCTTAGGATTTATGACTACTCGGGGTATGGCCAATATTTTTATTGTGGTCTTTCGCCAGATATGGTCAATTGTACACGGATGCCAAGAGCAATGAAGACTACGAGGTTGCGAGGGGGAAATGTGGATGTGAAATTTCCATTTCTTTTTTTTTACCCTCTGAAGTTATATTTTATAGATGACAAATCTTCACTCTGTTTCTGTTAGTTTCCGTCATTTAATGTCACAAAGAGTGTGGTGGAGTGGCTTTGAAGAGCTTGTTTCTTTTAAATCCTGGAGCACCTGTGAAACCGTTTCTTTTGCAGAGTGGCATTTCAACATTAATTCCTCATTTTGATGAATTCACAGGCCCATAATGTTCTACAGGGTGGAGGAGCTCGAGTAAGAACGTTCCAAAAAGAAACACCCTCTGATGGAACAAAAAAAAGAAAAAGGCCAGCTTGCTCTGGCCAAGGTTTGTTTTCACCTGAAGCAGCCATTTGTCTTGGCGTTTGCCCAGCGCTAAACCACTGTGTATGTTTCTATGGTCTCCGCGGACCTGAGTGTGCACCACAACCACTTAATGTGGTGGGGGAACCAAGAATCTCCGTAATAATCTTGAAATTGTAAAACCACACCATTTCCTTGTACCAGAGCTAACATGAGAAATGCACATTTCCACTAGCCATCTAATACTGTCAGGTGAATGCCAGCTAATCAGCCAAACTTGTAGCTAATCACACAGGGGCATAAAGAGGCACTTGACCTCAATGACATTGTGAGGCTTCCAAGAGAATCAGAAAAGTACTGAGCTTTAGTTGAGAACATCTTAGATTTGGGCCACTTAGCACTTAAATGCAGTGGTGACTGTCGCAAGGATGAAGCCCTGAGGGCTGGACCTGATTTCCATGTAGATCTGATAAAATCGAGTGCGAATTTGAGAGCTAATCCCTCGTCTTGTCGCTCACCTGCATTGCAACAGGACTGAAGACGCTGACACATTCCTCGCGCCTCGTTTAAGAGGACAGGATAGAGCGGGATTAAGGGCTACTTTTAAGACAAGCCATCACACAACATAAAAATTTACTGTCCACAAATATATGGAGTACGTTCTCGGGAGCTTCTCCCCAGAACTTCCTGGAACATAACTTGGGATTAGACTAATGTTGCTGACCTAAAGAGGGATCTGATAATTTATGAGAAGGATTTAACTGTGAGGCCACGGTTGCACAACAAGGCAGTCACTTGCAGGAATATTCTGTGTTGATACACTCTGATTAACTGGAAGTGGAAGCAAGGTCCAAATGTTATCACAACCATATGGAGTATAGGTTATGGATATTACGATTTAGTGTCAACGTGACCTTGAGAAACCAACCCTGTCCTTGCTTCACTGCAGTAGTAGATAATTACATATTGGGTCCAACTTTAGACAAGTCTGAGGAACTCTTTGTTATAGCAGAGGTATAAAATTCAACATTTCCTGTAGTAGTTCCTGATGAGCCCAGGCTGTCTGAGTGTATTTGGATGGGTGTATATGTATGTGTGCAACAAAATATACAGTGAAAGTCAGTAAGCAATTCAGTTCTCTTAAAAGGCTCTTCCGAGACATAACAAACAGTAAATTGTCTGTACTAAAACAAAACATTTAAAGCACGTGGCAATATAGACTTTGCTATGCTATGCCTCTTAAGCCCTACTGTATATGGGTGTAGTCCCAAGAGTTATAGAGTATTGCTTTTTTTTATGACATTAAATAACAGTGTTCATACATTTTAACCAGTATTGCTACATTTTAACCACTATCGGTACCTTTTAAACAAAGCTCTAATTGTGTCAAATTATACAAACTTGAAAATATGATTTAGGAAGCATGATACGATGGATGAAATACTTACTTTGAAATAGCCTTAGTGGGACAAAGGAAGCTAGCATTTTATAGTTTTTTTTTTTCCAACTGTCAATTTAATGACGTAATGCTATTAAAATACATAATTTAAAATCCGATAGAAATGACACTCATTTTTTGCTTCAGAAACAAATGACCAAATTCAGAGATTTCTCCAGTGACGCATATAAAACCACTGCTGAACATTGTTCGCAGACAAATTGAACTAATTAATGTGTGAGAAGTGGGTTTTAAGTGAGTTTATTTTCTTAAAGCCCACAGGGCCAAATGTGCCCATAGTCAGTTAAAGAAACACCCATATAAATGTTCATTTCATTTTCATTCGTTTGATTGCTTATGGTTTTCTTAAGAGTCAGCAGCTCATATCATGTATGCGGATTCAGCAGTGCACATGCAGCTCAGTAACATATGTGAGCCGAGCTGGACACTGGGCCGTTTAACATGACTGGCTGGTGGGGAGACAGAGAGGCCCTGCAAGGAGGGTCCCAGGCCTGGGGTGAGGTCCTGGGGAGTCATTTCAAATGTTGTCTATGACATAGCGCTGGGCTGATGTGTGTGTAGTGTGCACGCTCTCCATTTCTCCACACCCCGCCTGTCTCACCTCTGCTGCACTGGAAGTGGTGGAGTTTTGACAGCTGTGTTTGGATCGCTCTGATGGCGGTCTGGGGGAAAAGGCGTGTGCTGTACTTATGTGTAAGCTTGATATCAGGTGTATGTGAATTGCTGTATGTGATCTATAGGCTGGGTGGAGATGTGGAGTGTATGCACGTTCATTTGTTGACATATGGCCTTGAAGTTACAGTACTGCATATTGCCCTCATCAGCGAGGCCGAAGCTTTGGGAATAAACCTGGAATGTGTGCTAAGTGGGGGCTGGCGGGCGGCTCAGCCCTTCTGAGTTGCAGAGAGCAAGGCCTGGCCGGCCACATGAGTCTCAGCTGATCCCAGTGCTAACCACAACTCCGGTGGTATCAAGGCTGGAGCACACTCTTCACAAGCCCTACAGACTCTTAAAAATTAAGATTCCAAGTGGGGCTTTTTGTGGTGATGCCATAGAACAGGCATTCTCAATATAATTGTTGTACAATGATTTTTTTTGTCACTAAAGGACCAGAATTCCCTCAGATTGGAAAACATGAGTATATGAAGGAATATTAAAATGTAATTGTGACCCTTGACCACAACACTGGTCATACTGTAAGTGTCAGTTGAGATTTATACATTATCCGAATGCTAAATGAATAAGCTTTCCATTGGTGTATAGTGTGTAGCATAGAACTATATCCAACCAAGATATTAAACTATTTGAACTATATAGAACTATTTGAAATCTGGAATCTGAGGGTGAAAAAAATTTAAACATCTATAAAGTTGTATAATGAAGTTCTTAGCAATGCATTTGGCATAAAAGAAAAATCTATCATTTTGACTATGGTCACAGTTTTTATACCTGGAAAACCATGTAATATTTTAGAATAAGGTAAAAAAAAAAAAAAAAATAAAAAAAATAATATATATA
>CAIGQW010055978.1:3926143-3937542 GCA_903798125.1 Danio choprae | reverse complement strand
AGAGAGAGAGAGAGAGAGAGAGAGAGAGAGAGAGAGAGAGAAATTTTGCAAAAATACATGATATGACCTTTGATTATTGCTTATTACTGTGGACTGTGGAGAGGTGAAAAAAAACCTGTGTTTTCAAATTCAGTTCTGATTGCACCAATGTTGGATGTGGGTAGGCTAACAATCATCTTGAAAATGGCCGTTACCATTAGTAAGTAGCAGTTACCACCTGGCCTCTGTTATACTGATTTTGTAAACCTCACTACCACCTGGGTCATGACACCAATGTCTTCCGGATCTACTTGCTCTAAGCTGGATTCAAACCAACATTTCCAGCATGGGAGCTGGGCATGCTAACAAGCATTCTTAAGACTGCAGCATCTGGTGTCATTCTCTAGTGCACCTCTTGAGGCCAGGAGAGTGAGGTTCACCCACACAGCTCCTAATAGCTGGCCTCTGTTATATCACTCCCAAAATTTCACTCATATCCAGGTTATGTCACCAATGTAACCCCTGTGACAGTGTTTCCAGCTTGGGAGGTGGGAATAGCTAGAGCAAACCTTGAGACCTGGACAATAAGTTTTACTTACACAACTCCTACTAGCTCACCTCCATTACACTAGCTCCTTCAAACTTTACTTCCATTCCGGGCACAACAACAATGTAACCCCTACGGTTCCAAGCACACCGTGATAAACACGATTCAATCCAGTATCTTTAGCATGGGGGACTGGTACACTAACAAGGGCTCTACAGACTGCAGTCTATAGCATCCATCACCTCGCGAGATCAGGCCAGTGAAGTTTGGACAGATTCCATGGATGTTAAATGCTCTCCTTTGAGCAAACAATGGTAATAAAGAACCTTTGTTTTTAAGGGTGCAGTTGTTTTCAGATCTACATATCGGAGGTAGAAATCTAGAAGTGCTTAATCTTAAAGTAAAATCTGCATAAAATGCATAACTGCTCTTTAATTGACGTCAGCCAGATGCCGGTTAAAGTGCAGAAAGAAGCAGCTGGGCAATAAACTTGCATATATTCAGGTCAACAGAACCGAGGTGAGTTGGATTTCTGCTTTTTCTGTAAGCTGCACATGATGCATCATTGGAGTAATTGTTTTATTGTTTTTCTTGGCAAGGGACACAATATTTCACAGCTGTGAAGTCAAACAGACTAATTAAGCAGGAAGAGTTCAGCAAGGAGCAAGGTGAATCACTTTTACCACACGCCTGGCACCTGCATACTAAACAAGCTGGCTTCCTTCAGTGTTACCGTAACAATGTTGCATGTTTTTTTCTAATAGCACGGCTCTGATGACCTCACATGTAGCTGTAAAACCTTCACACCTTCACAAGCACTTTATTGCGGGCACCTTGACTCTAGTTTACCAACCAAACACTGCTGCTTATCAGTAAGGCTGACACAGGAAAGACAAGCAGGAAACGATTCTGCCTTACTAACAGGAATGCTGTAACATACCTTCTTCATTGGTAGAAGTAAAGGCTAGCTAATAATTACTCGGACCTTAAAGTCATTAGAGATTAGCTTCATCAGAAAGATTTAGAAGTGCTTTTGCATCTTCTGGCCACCCTAATAAAAAGTTGTGTCAGGTTCTGTTCTATTGTTGCTGTTTAGATGTGTCCTCTGGGGAGGAAAGTGAATCAACGCTTAAGCTACTTTGTTTCTTTTTTCCTGCTGTTTTTCAGGATGGTCATAACCTTAGGTGGTTACACTCTTGTGGTAGAATCAGGAAGCAGTTCCCTTTTCCCCCATTTTGCCCAAGAAACTCATAAAAACACAGGACATCCTGTGGACTTTTAATGACACTGTGCACATTGTAATGAAATGAGTCAAATAAACACTCCCGGTCATGTCAACCAATAAACAAGCATGACCTGGGGAATGGGTGTTTTTATGAATCTGTATCATTCATCCCATTATACCAAAGCTTATTAAATGGCCCACCTGCTGATATTTTCCAAGCATGCAAACATACTGGTTTTGTGTTTGAATCATCTTACTGGTTAAGCCCACTTGTGCATCACTTCATGATCAATGCCAACTGCTGTAGTCTCCATCTGCAGCTGCATTTTTGTCAGTAACATTTGATCCAGGAAGACTCTGATGTTGCCACGCCACCAGGTGGCTAATTTGTATTACTGCTCTTTTGTACCATTTACTATCCCACATTTTAGGGTGGTATTTAAAGACAACATCTAAAAATGACCACAACTTATAAAATATCTTAAGAAAACCATTGGACCACATCAGAAGAATTCTTTCCTCAGATTTTTATCACCAAACAAACAGAGTAAAAATAAGGCAGTGGTTATTACTTTTTCTTTCATGGTTGCATTTTTACATTGGTGCTCATGCTTTGCCCACTGGAATATTTATAGTGCAATTCAGTTGAATTATGCCAGACAATCCAGTGGCATTAAGAGCTGCTGCTGTGTCAAGATAAGAAACTGACAGGATAGATAAAAGTGTTTTGATGTTATATTTCAATTTCCTCAAATCTTTTTTCCACAAATACACGCTTTTAGAGATAGTTGAGAGAATGGGAATGCAGCCAAAATGAAGCGATTTTTAACAAAAGCTTTAAAAATGGATTAATGTTACATAAAATGTAATTCACTTGGTAGCAGACTTTGACAATGATTTGTGGTCATAATGGCTTTGATAAGAGCATCACTCTGATAACTAAAATGACTGATAAATAGCCCTCTGGTATCATATCTTTCTTGCCCTTAACACATGCTCAGAATCCAACAATAAATTTTTAACAGTAAGTAAATACATTAACCCTTTAATAGGTATCTCAAGCCCTTGGCTGAGTGCAGTTTCAGACGTCATACCCTGTTTGTCATTTTAACCTGATTGAGGCATGTCTTGCTTTGTGGGATGGTTTATGTTATGTTATGTTATGTTATGTTATGTTATGTTATGTTATGTTATGTTATGTTATGTTATGTTATGTTTCAATGTGAATAACAGAAATCAATTCAGAATTCTGAAAATATCTAATAAAAAAAGCGCATTTTCAGTATATATAAAAAAACAAACTAGAAAAGTTAACTATTGAATATTTTATTCTGTTCATGTTCATATTAAAGG
Organism: Danio choprae; assembly: GCA_903798125.1. Taxonomy (NCBI): domain Eukaryota; kingdom Metazoa; phylum Chordata; class Actinopteri; order Cypriniformes; family Danionidae; genus Danio; species Danio choprae. The sequence continues at coordinate 3,934,438 of CAIGQW010055978.1, read as the reverse complement.
GAAATGTAATGTGTAGGAACTCATTGCACTTGAAACCACAAGTGCATGTTTGGTGCACTTTTGTAAGCGCATGTGAATGGGAACATTCGTCATTCGTCTCTCAAGCACATAGTTAATGAAGTTCCTTCTGTTATGAGTGGTTTGCATAACACCTGGTTCCATGCCAGCTTTTGGGCTGTCCAGTTGCTGCGATACACAGGTCATGCACTCTTTCTCCCTCCTGCAGCGGGGCTCCTCAAGACATGATTAACGGCTGCTCTTTTTCCCACTCTCTCATTCTCGCTCTCTTTCTTCAGGATCCTTCCTCCTCAAAGCCAGCATTAAGTTTGTGGCCCATGCAACAGCACATGTGTGTTCCCACTTCCCACAAGTGAACCGCTGGGCTTGATGAGAGAGGCGGACGGCTCGGGACGGCTGGGGTGTCGTTGCTGGGGTCCCGATCGGGGCTGTAAATTCAAGCGGGGAGGGCGAGATCCTGTAAGATGAAACCCTTCTCCCTCCGTGTATCAGCAACACAGCTCGGGCCGAGACAAGAGAGAAGAAGCAGGCAGTAAATCCATTGGAGTTCACTGATAGCACTGTTTGCACAGCCACCGCCGCCTGCTTTGATCAAATCGCCGGGGGAGTGGGGGTCGTGTGTCGCTGCCAAAGGTCAGCTATATATTACGCTCCTAAAAGTGATTACTGAAATTCTTAACTGAAACCATTCTGCTGCCAGGGTGTGCCAGAAGCCCCTGCAGCGGTGTCTGGCCTGCTCGGGGGCCTCTCTGCGGCCCCGTCCGCCACAGAAATGCTCACTGCTTGTGTTTCCTATCATGAGAGGAGGGCCTGAGAGAGCCCCACATGGAAACGTGCTATCCAATTGCAGCGGCGGTGGGTAAAGAGGTTTTAGAGTCAGGAAATATAAATGTGTAGTGCACTTCAAAGGGAGGACAGCAAATTAAGCCAAGACAATAAGTGGCCTTGCATTCAAAACAATATAAACAAGGTCTGCTCTTTTTCTCTCTTTCGCAGCACTGGAATCAGCTGATCACTGCTGTGTTGTAGGTTTTGCTCACTAAATGGTTTTAGATGACAGCTCAAATAAGACATGGAGGCGTTTCCTGCCACCTGCTATGGTTCACCCAAAAATAAACTTTCTCTTATTGTTTATGCACTCTCATGCCATTCCCAGAAGAAGAAATAAAATGTGGAAGGTTCGAATATTTAGTCCATTCAATGAAAGTAGGTGGGATCCAAAACTAACACAAGACGAGTGATGCAGGTTTGAAACAACATGAAAGAAAGCAAATTGTGACCAAAGTGAACAAATGCATCAGGTTTGATTTGGACCTGATTGACTTTCATTGATCGCCTCTACTGTAAGCATGTTACAAATGAAAAGACTCTCTTTACAGACAGCACCGGTGTTTGGTATCATTGAGATACTATTACAGTTTTCTAAGTCGTAGTAATTGTGTCATTTATAACTCTAAACTTTCAATATAAAATCAAAACCTCACGTTTCAATTACCAGCCGAATCTGCGTGCAGTGTGTCCAAATAAATCTGCACTTCCATAACATTCCTTCCTTAGCTGCCGTGGATTTAAAATGTTGCCATCACGGGATAAACAAAAGAAATGTGAAGTCATGCTCAATGAAACTTTATACACATTTGCTGATCATTACCTAAGATTGCCTTGTGTTAACTTTGGCAGCCCTTGGCTTGGCTCTTAAATTAAAAGGGATGATGTATTTCCTCTTATTTGTAATTTGCAATGGGCTACTGAGAGAAGAATTAAAGAAGAGAGAAGGAGAGAGAGAGAGAATGATGCCTGTTTGACCGGCAGGCACATGCCAGAAATAACAGAGTGGACCTTGCTCTAGAGTCTCATTAGCTGGTGGAAAACAGTTCCCCGGAGGCACAACAGGGTGTAAATATGTGTGAGGGGAACCTCTGCCAATTTCTCCCTCCTCATAGCAAGATGCACACCCATGCAGATGGAGACTGTAGGCTCCATAAGAGCTGCTTTTGAAGTCTCATAAATTCAGGCAAAAATGCAAATAAAATAAAACTGGATTCTAGAGAACACCCTGCATGGGAAAATCTGGAAAAGCTAGATGTCTGAAGTATAAATTTATGGCTGTTTTTGGTTTGTGGACAAAATGAGAAATTATTACAAATCAGCTCTTGGTTTGAAATTTTCTTTGCGGTTTGTGTGGCCTGTGAAATTTCATAACCAGAGTTATGCAATCTGACATTTTAAATCTCTCTGAAACATTATGAGATTTCCAGACTGTGTTCTCCGTTGATTTTAAAGGAGCTTCAGTTTTCATTATGCTAATATAACACGTGCGCTTACTTTTTAGGAGCAATTTTAAATTGTAATGTATTTTCATACTGATTTAGGTCTGACTAGATTATAAAATCAGGCAAAAGTAGTTATGGTTTTATGTAGTGACGTTTACTTGAAATTTAATATACAGATATTTCATTCTTTTTTTTATTAAGGCTTTTATTTATTAATTTGGAGTAAAGAATATGGCTCAGCCTTCTTTAAAAATGAGGATAACAAGGAAAAATGTATAATAAGACCAATGTTTGCAAGTCTACTATTTTACTTTAGATAATTTGGTTGTTAATTAATTTGGTTACTAATTTTGTTACTAATTATTTTCTTTGTTCTCTATTTCCACCTGGGGACGCCCATCCTGAGGCCTCTAGAAATTGTACAGCACCATTGATAAGGATCCAAGACCTGTGAAGAGACGATGCCAACCATACACAAATACACTTCATTAAACATTTAATTTAATTTCAGGTTAACTATGTCTGTATATAATAACTTATATTTGATTGTAACTTTGGGCCTCACAGTGGCGCAGTGGGTAGCACGTTCGCCTCACAGCAAGAAGCTGGGTCACTTGGCGTTTCTGTGTGGAGTTTGCATGTTCTCCCTGTGTTGGCGTGGGTTTCCTCCGGGTGCTCCGGTTTCCCCCACAAGTCCAAAGACATGCGGTACAGGTGAATTGGATAGACTAAATTGTCCGTAGTGTATGAGTGTGAATGGGTGTGTGTGGATGTTTCCCAGAGATGGGTTGCAGCTGGAAGGGCATCCGCTGCATAAAACATATGCTGGATAAGTTGGCGGTTCATTCCGCTGTGGCGACCCCAGATTAATAAAGGGACTACGCCAAAATGAAAATGAACTTTAAGCTGCTTTGAAACAATAATTATTGTGAAAATTGCTATACAAATAAACTTGAAGTTATTAATTGACACACCGAAAACATTTTTATGTTTAACAAAAACATCTGTTTTACTTTGATGTTTTGTGTTGAAGTTTTAATGTCTTGTCTTTTAAAGCCATATTACAGAAGACCTCCGAAGTTCTGTCTCCACCCCAAACTGGCTCAACTATTGGTGCAGCTGCTGTAATGCTGCTAACTGATATACCTTCACCACCTACTTTTCTATTAGGTGCATCTGTGCTCATTGCATTCAGGCATGTAGATGTGGTCAAGATGATCTGCTAAAGGTCAAAAAGAGCATCAGAACAGAGAAGAAAGGTGAGCTAAATTAATTTGAACATGGCATGGTTATTGGTGCAAGACGGGATCGTCTGAATATTTCAGAATCTGCTGACTTTCTGGAATTTTCACAGTGTAGCCTTCTCTAAAATAATCAGGAAAGAGAAAATATCCAGTGATGGCACTTCTGTGGGTGCAAATGCCTTGTTTAAGCCAGAGGTCAGAGTAAAATGAACAGACTTTCCAACGGATTGGAAAAGTGTCTCAAAATATAATTATTACAGAAACTGGCAGAAAACCATCTCTAAAAACACGTCCAGATCAAGATGAACTACAGCAGAAGAAAAATCACACCAGTGACACTCAAAGGTTTCTTTCTTTTGTCCAACACAACAGTAGTATTTTTTGTTCCTACTATGGATGTCAATGTCTGTTTTTTTTTTTCAACATTCTTCAGGATATTTTGCTTTATGTTCAACAGAAACAATGTAGGTGTTGGGTGAACTGTTCCATTAAGGCAAAAGGACGTCCAGTCTGGTACTAGCAAGCTGTACCCAATAAAGTGACAGGTGAGTGTGCATTATAAGCGTGCTCACTAAAGTATGCTGCACAATATCTTATAATTTTAACCTAAATCCAGATTTGATTTCTTTACATTGGTAACCCTTATTTTGTGGGACAAAATAGATAATTTTTAGATTATTTTGTGGGACTTATAGATAATACTTCCATGTTAATGATTAGAAATCTTGTCTCGTCCAGAAGAGGGCAGTGGTGTGTTGATGAACACTTCAGAGCGAAGGTATCTTTGTAGTGTACAAGGCTGCATTCCAGTGCAAATTTGAATACCATTCACTCTTTAACTTTCCTCTGTATCCTTCAATCTATACATACACACACACACACACACACACACACACACACATATATCATTACTCAATACTTAATATATTTATAAAGCACTTTCAATGTGGAAACAAAGTGCTGTACAGACAACAAAAACAAGAAACAAAACCTAAGAGTCAACATTTGATAATTATTGATTGTTACAGAACTGTGCACTACTAGAGGAACATCTAAAATTGGTTTAAATGGAATGCCTTAAACCCTTGAGCACTTTGAAACTACTATGCACTGTGAATGCAAGTCATTGTTGGGACATCACAATCACATTGCATTATGAGGTATATAGCTGCTGGAATACACATATAAAGTAAACTCTCATCCTTGGTCAAAATCTAGGGGTCCTGGAACTGTCCATGTAAACTTCCCTTGTACATTTTAATTGGAACCCACTTTAAAATGGCGTCCAGAGGGGAAGTGGTTAGGGAAGTTCATGAGTGTCCCTCTGTAGGGATTAAAGCACAAGGATGAGCATTTCTGAATTGAGTGCAGTGTGTGACACCAATCAGCTTCACTGCTCAAAGGATGATGGCCCAAAGTGTCCATCAGTTGTATTTTTCAAAATCCTTTATTCCAAATGGCCTTTAGTAGTGGTCAGTTTTGAGGACTTCAGTTTGGAATGACACCAATATGGCAGCCGTGATATTTTTTTTCACTCTAAAATGCCCTTTGGAGGGCGATATATACCATGTGGGATTGATGTAGTTGAGATTTTTTCCTACAAGTCAATGGGTGCCAGTTAACAGCATTCTTTAAAAAAAAAAAAAAATCTTATTTTGTTGTTAACAGAGGAAAGAAACTCAAAGGTTTAAAACATGAGGGTAAGTAAATGGTGAGGTATTTTTCATTTGGGTGAACTATTGCTTTAATATATCAGTTCAATACAGAGGTGATTTTTAAATGATTGAAGCTGTCCGAAACAATTATGTACAAACATGATCAACCTTTATTGGGAGTAACAAAAAGACGAAGAGTGAAATCATACCACAAAACAGTTAAACTTTCTGGCATTGCTATTGGGATAATGTCAATACAAAAAAATGACAGATGCTTTCAGAACTACTGCGCATCATGTTGAGTGCTGCGCGAGAAAGGCTCTTATTCTCTGAAGCAGCTCCTTCTTTACACTGTCAGGCACCAGGGCTGAGGAAAACAAGGAAAAAATGAATATCAATGATATATAATGATGCTCTGGTCACTCAAGTATTTAATATATATATAACTATATATATATAGTTTTTTAATTTTTTATAACAAATAGGTGTACGGTTAAGAGCAGCATACCTCTTCCTTTGGGAGTAACTCCAGCAACCAAGTCTTCTACAGTAACATTCTCTATACCTTTCTCCTTAATCACCTCTGCAAAAAAAAATAAAATAAAATAAAAAAAATCAAGCAACATTTGCTTCGATACAAACCAACAGAAGTGAATGCAAAGCTTTGAGAGATATTGGACCGGTGTTTTTACCCTTGCAGAGTGCTTTGAGTTGATCTCTCCAACCACACTCGATGAGCTTGGCTCGAAGCAACTCCTTTAACCTAATAAATAAAACTGATTGTTATTAGATGCAATGCAGCTTCTATACGTGGCATGTGCATAAGAGCTTAGCGAGATGCAGACAGCATTTCTATACATATAATGCCAAAACATTGGTGTCAATTGCGTTCCAACATCTTAAGACCAAAGAATTGAAAAAAAAACCTCAAGTCATTTATTACGACTTATTTTGTAGCCAAACAAATACTTTAGATCTCAGCACAATTGAAATAATGACTACATTTCTCAAATTTTTATTTGTGAATATTTATTTTAAACGTGAACATTTCTCACATTTCAAAAATTATTATACTTTAGAAATGTGTATAGGTATGTACATAACTAAACTTACAACGTCTGAGGCGATCATGATCGTTCCTTCTTAACGTTACTTTAGAAATGTGTGCATGCAGGCAAATCACGGGAGATTTGAGAGACTACAAAAATGTAATACCAGTAGACGACTTGCTATTTTTGAGACAAACATAACGATTACAGACACTTACCTCTCCCTCTCACCCATCTCAATTAACTTCTGGTTAATGGCGGCCCTCATTTGTGATTCTTTACTCATATTATTCTGAAATAAGAAGTTAAATTGATGAAACATGACGAAGTGTAGTGCCAAAGACGGGGGTCTGAACTTGGCCACTCACAAAACACACGTCTTTGCCTTTCATCATAATTACATTAAGCATAAGCAAACAAGGCCAACAACTCGACAGACTTTAGAGGGGAAATAAATTGTTTATCGAATTTATCACATTTTCATCACTGTTACGTTGTTTAGCACAGGTGGTTGTTTTTATGACTCGTGCCTGCAGCGCCGTACAGATTCAATGTTAATATAAATTATAATTTTACAGTATGCGATTTGTGATAAACGTACCAGACACTGATGAAAATAAGCATAATGTTCTCATGCGCTTCTTTTCTCTGCTGTTGTTAATAGCCGGCCGTTCCACACCCCGTTTACCTTCCCCACAGAAACACGATCACCAGCGGAAGGTTCCTCCGTACTTAATGGTTCCTATGCTCGTACCATAGATATATACACATCTATGTGCTCGTACAATGTATGGCGGTTTCTGCGCTTATTTGATTTGTTTGACCTTGTTTTCTTTCTCAACACGTTAAATTAGCTAAATTCAGTTACATTTGCTAAATATGGATGGAATGCCTGGTTTTGGAGACACTTTAAAAAAAAAACTGTGTTAGGAGAAAAATAAAAATAAATAAATATATACATATATAAAAGGTTATTAGAAGTGTTTGAGTATACTTAATATAAGTCACTTTAATTTATATTAAGGCTATAAGGTTTGTAGACAAGGGGAGTGCTTATATGTTTCCAATTGTATTTTTTAACATATAACGTTAATAATTTTAGTTGCTTAGTCAGTATGAGTTTACCACAAGGTGTGTTTCAATTAAAGAATTAAACATTTAAAACAAATATTTGTTGATTTAGTTTTTTAAATTTGTGTTGTACTGTGCATTATTAATTACTATGTCTCAGGTACAGATGTCGCACAAAGTTCTTTAGATACTGAAATGATTAGACAATTATTGAAAACAGCGTCATCTGGTGGACAGTTAAAAAATAATGTCCCCATTAAAATAAATTCCCCATTAAATGCAAGTTATGCAACCAATAATATTATTATGAATATGATATAATAAAGATATTGCTGTTAATGTATTATTATTACAACACAATTCCTTTGGGCAAATATTTTGTCTGGAGGGGAAGGGGGAATCCAATACATGCCCGCGCAGGTCGATAACTGTTCTGATATCCGGTGAACACCACTTAGCCTACTGTTATTGTATTTATATTTCTTATATTTAGTGTTCATTGGAGGCATCCTGTACCGCAAGATGGCGATGTGCTATCGAGAATGCAAATCCACAAGCGGTTCCTCAAGACAGTCTGCTGTTCAAATTAGGACAGGTAACAGATTTAAAAAACACAAACTAATGTACAGGACCGTCATTTGATGACTTACGTGTATAAAAACACAGTCAAGAAGTTCTGTTTTTTACTGCTATAGAAAACATTACGTATTAGATGTTATATTAAGTCAAGAACATGTTATTTTTAATTCTGCTTGTGAAAAAGATTTTTAAAGGTAATCCACATGTTGACAGAGAATGACTTTCCAGTAGATTAAACATAGATGTGCATAAGGATTTTTTTTTCTTGGTAAATTAAGTTGTAAAGTGCCACTGCAGAAAACCAGACAAGTAAAAAATAAGAACATGTATTATGTGTTCTTTTCTTTCTTTTCTTTTCTTTTCTTTTCTTTTCTTTTCTTTTCTTTTCTTTTCTTTTCTTTTCTTT
>CAIGQW010055978.1:3914015-3926133 GCA_903798125.1 Danio choprae | reverse complement strand
TTTCTTTTCTTTTCTTTTCTTTTCTTTTCTTTTCTTTTCTTTTCTTTAAATAACCATAAGCCAAAAATAAAATAGGCATAATAAGTCCTCTGACAAGTGTGTCTGTTTTTGCCTACTCTGTGGTGGTTTTCTGCTTCCATGCACCTTGTTTTCACAGAAAAACTATTTCAGGCTACAGCAACAGCCAGAAGCCTTTCAATGAGGCAGAAGAAGTCATACTGACGGGCTGTTTGATTCGGGCAGAACACCTGTGGTACAGATTTAAGGCGGTCTCAGGTAGAACACTTAATATCACTTACAGATGTATGCCAAGCAGAACTAGTCAAACTAATACTATTTTTAGTGATATAGTGACTGATATATATACACATACATGCATGAATACATAACATTTATGAACAATTCTTGCTAAATATTAATTGAATTAATCGTTTTATTCAGTAAATGCACATAAAATATATTTTAACATTTAAAGATGTTCCACCCTCACCCCACAAACACACACTTGTACAACTATCTTCATGAGTACTTTCCTTAGAAGTAGTAATTTTGTTTCATACTGTACAAACTGTATATACTACCCCCCTACCCAGATTTATGAGCTGTTTTCCTCATGGGAATCAAAAAAATGTCCTCACAATGTTAAAAAAAAAAGTATCAGTACTGCTATACTTTGTATACTGGATTTGGCTCCCAAAATGTAAGGGATACAAGACACACATGCACGCACACACAGAGAAACCATTTTTACTGTCCGAAAGGTGTTTAATATATAAATGGACATAATTTCATGTCTTTATATCTCCTGGATCATTTACAGATTTTAAATATGACAAATTTAGGCAGACATACAGTACATAGGCAGGAGTATCTAACTTCCTAACCTCTATTCTCTGGTGGTTAGACAAGCAGTATTAATATAAATTATAATTTCCACCCACAATGGCTTATTAAACCACGGGGGTGTCACAAACTGCTAAAAAGTGTGGCATTGTGCTTTTTAAGGGGCCTTATTATGCTTGATTTGAAGACCCCATGACAGTCTTTTACCATGGATTTGCTCATCGCTGGTTTAATTAAAAACTCTGAGCTTTCGGATGCCTTGTGATTTCTAATTGCCTCTGTTTTACTGATTTCAAAAGCAGTGAATGAGATAGAGTTTGTTACGTCTGTCCTTAACACCTTTCCAGACATTGTGTGTTGATTTTTATTGATTTTGACTGTGTGTTAAAGTCGTGGTCTGAGGGTGTACTATCGAGGGTTGAGCGGGCACTGGAGTGGAAACGTCTTGGTCTGACAGAGTGATTGATGATTACAAGCTCTATTATAGAGTCATAGTGTCCTTTTAAAGGAGAGAAAAGGATTGGGAGATTGATCGTACTTGCATGTGAGATCCACAAACAGCTTGTTAACTGTCAGTCTGAGGGATTCAGAACGATTTTTCTCGTTTTAGTCACTTTTAGGAGTTTTTTTGTGCAATGTTAAGCTTTCGATACAAGCATTTAACTGTTGAAATATGAGATGCGGAACACAATCTGGCAGCGTTATTAATGCTTCGAGATATATATTCGTAATTAATCATGAAAGTAGTGTAAGTAATAGGAGGAGAGCGGTCAAAACATCTCCTTTTGACTGTTTCTCTGGGGATAATTTTTATCATCCGCTAACCATTACCAGTGAAGTGAAGAGTGCAGCTGAGACACGCTTTAGCAGAGGAATCTGCTGGCATATTTAATGGAGATTCTACATGGATGAACAGTATCAGCTTCATCTGGGCTTAGCAACCACTAAAAAACTCTGGCTTTAATGGTTTGCAGGAAAACCATAAATGTTAAGTCCTAGAAAAATGTCATATTGGTCATAGGCCACTTTTTTTTGAAGGGATAAAAGATTCATTAAAACAGTTGTAATTGTTTCAGGAAGTTGCTCCAGGTGGTGTTTTATGGATGGGGAGGCAGCGATTCACAGTTTCTCTCCTCTGGTGGTGCTGCACTCGATCTACCACTTTACAGCTGCTAATGCCTGGCAACTTCACAGTCGCCATTTAATTCGTCATGAGCTGGGGCCGTTTGCTTTTGTTATATAATCAAGACGTCAGACTGAAAGACGCAAGAGAAATCGTGATTGCAGCCTGTCTAATATTCAGAACACCACATGTAATGAGGAACTGTTTGCTTTTAAACTTGCTTTTTTAACTGCAAACAAGATTTTTTTTCCATATGTCCAGTATAGACACAGCTAGAGAACATGGTTTTGATTTAACCTTTTTTAACAGCACAGCCTGCTTTCCTGTCTCCTGATATACTTAATATAATGCTACACTGATTATATAAAACCAACCTGTTTCCATCTTCTGTTGAACATAAAATTGTAACCAAAGGTTAGGAAGTTGAGTTAATGGAGATTTTCTAGCTTACCTTTTTTATGATGGTTATTATCATTGGTATTAATATAATTATTCATTCATTCATTTTCTTTTCGGCTTAGTCCCTAGAAACCGGAGCACCCAGAGGAAACCCACGCCAACACGGGGAGAACATACAAACTCCACACAGAAATGCCAACTGACCCAGCCGAGGCTCGAACCAGTGACCTTCTTGCTGTGAGGCGATTGTGCTACCCACTGCGCCACCGTGCAGCCCCTATTATAATTATTCATTCATTCATTCTTCATTTTCTTTTCGGCTTAGTCCCTTTATTAATCTGGGGTTGCCACAGCGGAATGAACCGCCAACTTATCCAGCATATGTTTTACGCAGCGGATGCTCTTCCAGCTGCAACCCATCACTGGGAAACATCCACACACACTCACTCACACACATACACTACGGACAATTTAGCCTACCCAATTCACCTATAGCGCATGTCTTTGGACTTGTGGGGGAAACCGGAGCACCCAGAGAAAACCCATGCCAACATGGGGAGAACATGCAAACTTCACACAGAAATGCCAACTGACCCAGCCGAGGCTCGAACCAGTGACCTTCTTGCTGTGAGGGGATTGTGCTACCCACTGCGCCACCGTGCGGCCCCTATTATAATTATTATTATTTTTATTTATATTACTACTGCTACTATTGCTACTATTACTACTACTACTATTACTACTACTACTACTACTGCTACTTCTACTACTACTACTACTACTGCAACTACTACTAATAATAATAATTATTATATTTTATCTTTTTAACATCAGTGTCTGGATTTTGTGCCTTGCTGTAATGTCATTATCTAATGATCCCAGTGTTGTTGTTTGCTGCTTTTTATTCGTGCTTATGTATATACTTTATTCTCTTTTTCTTCTGTAATTCTAGACTGAGATTTTTAATTTAATTTAGACAATGGTTTACATATGTATACTTAGATTCTGTGTAATGTGTAAGCATACCAAGAATAGCTATTCATTCATTCATTCATTTTCTTTTCGGCTTAGTCCCTTTATTATTCTGGGGTCGCCACAGCGGAATGAACCGCCAACTTATCCAGCATATGTATTACGCAGCGGATGCCCTTCCAGCCACAACCCATCTCTGGGAAACATCCATACACACTCACTCATTCACACACATACACACACACACACACACACGCACACACACACACACACACACACACACACACACACACACACACACACTACGGACAATTTAGCGTACCCAATTCACCTGTACTGCATGTCTTTGGAATTGTGGGGGAAACCGGAGCACCCGGAGGAAACCCACGCAAACACGGGGAGAACATGCAAACTCCACACAGAAATGCCAACTGACCCAGCCGGGGCTCAAACCAGCGACCTTCTTGCTGTGAGGCGAATGTGCTATCCACTCCGCAACCGTGGTGCCCAGAAAAGCTATATAGTAAATACTTAAGAATCACAAAATAAAATATTCTGTTTAATTGTGTGTGCGTAATTAAAACGTGTAAAACTAAAACAAACGCTTCTCAGGTCACTCTGCTTGTACTCATTACCTGATCTTTATATTCTTGTAAACATTTCTTGTAATTGTGTATATTCCCCCAATTAATAAAATAAAAACCATTAGTTTGATCGCAGGATATTTTTTATAATTGTAGTAATTGTACAATTACTTATAATTATATAAATGTATAAGTGTAAATATTGCCATTATTAGGGGATGGTAGACTTTCCAGGCATTACTTTGTTCTTTTCAGCAACTTTGTTTTTGTGCCCAAATCACAGGCAACTTTAAGACAAGCTTGAATTGTTATTATGCATAATAAACTCCACTCCGCCACTCCCAGCTGCTGCACTTCTCAGAAACCTGTTTGACGCATTTCAAAACTGTGATTAGGACACTAAAACAAACGCTTCTCAGGTCTCTCTGCTTGTGCTCATTACCTGATGCCGCTGCCGAGATCTTCTCTTGAGAGAGGCTTGCAAACACAAGAGACAGCCTGAAGATGTAGTGCTCAGGTGGGAACGCTGAAGTGTACGGGATGCGTCCTTCTCATCAGCGACACTCGCTTGATTCAGCTTTAATCACTGGCAAACCAGTTTGGTGGAGAAAAAAAAACGCTCATTGCGGAACAGTGCATGCATTGGCATTCATTTGATGATTATGCATAAGCTGCTGTGGGAAATTGGTGATTGTGCCATTGTCGAAATCTTGAATGAGATGCAGCATTAAAGAACATCCCTTTAGAGAAACAGCACTGCATACTGGAGCCTGATGGCATTGAGTCCATCAGTGACCGTCAATTATTGAGCTTAATTAACAACAAATCAGCATGCTTTCCCTAACCCATATACTCCAGGGCAACCCCTTTCTCATCATTCATCCATCTGCCACTGCAGTCTTGACCTCAGCAGTAGCATATTGATTGTTGTGTGTGTTTTTTTAACCAGGGTCCCTCTTGTGCTCCTGATCTATACTTAGCAGCTAATCTCGGAGACACAAATGGGCTTCCCTCGGCAAGCACCTGAGGAGAAACACTTGCTTGAGAGTCATTGCTTTCATTCCCCTCGTGCTCGGCCACCTGCAGCTCTGTAATGTTGTCGCATGCTTAATGAAGTAAGCCTGGGCTGAATTCGAAATGAGGGACTCTGCTGTGGTCGATAGAAATGCTGTAAATAAATCTTGAGATGACAAACGTCACTGCGGGTGAGAGCGAATTTATGAGGGCATCTTCTGGCCCAAGTGGTTGATTGCATGTGGCTTTTTTTTGAGTCAGCATCAGGACCACAGCTTAGGGGCTTCAAAATAGCAGATGCGAGCAAACTAAAATTGAGGTGAAAGAGCTGTGGGTGTCACTTCTGTTCATTTCAGTCAATCTGTTCACTGTCATTTGAGGTGTTGTGGCTACTGAACCGTAATTGACGGTGTGGGTGATGATAGATTCATTTTCATTCTGTCTTTTTCCATGCTAGGTTTCATTCCTTTTGAAATTCTTCTTGCTATAGTGGTATAGTTTTGAGTCTGCACAGTGTAAAAACACCAATCTCAAATTTTACTTTTATATTAGATAGCACTGAGAAATACATGGTTGTTTGTGCTATTCATTTTTGGGGCTGTGAATGCAGCAGTGTTGGAGAGTAACCAACTAAAAGCTTTTCCAGCATTTGTTTTATTCATTAAGGAGCTGTATAAAATGCCAAAATTCTACCTCATGTTTTGTTCTCTATATTTCACATCCAGTGTTGCAAAGTTCAGTTTGTCTTAGTTAAGTAGATTGTTTGAGTAGTTCATATAAAATAAATAAATAAATTAATGAATTAATAATAAAAAATGGCCTAAAAAGAAATCTTTCTTTAGAAAGCAATTAGCAGTGAAAGTATTTTAATACACCATTTTACATTTTATTGGATTTTCTTTTTTTATAGATTAAAAAAATTGTAAATTAGTTAATTTAATTCAGAAACATTTTAATGATAAACTTTTATTAAACCATAAAATGCAGAATTCTGAAAAACAATTTAGGGGTGAAAATGAATTTCAGAGGCCCCTAAATTAACAACAAATTGTACTTAAAAAGAAATTGGGTTTCTGTATTCTGATGAACACAGTTTCCAAAATTCTTGAGTACATTTTTTAATCAAATAAATAAATCAATAAATAAATGGCCTAAAAAGAAATAATTAGATTTTGGGCTTAATCTTTTAATCAGTTAGCAGTGCATTTATATTTAATACACTATCCAATTTGACTTAAAGTTATTATTTGTTTTTTCATTAGATTTATTTTTTATAGATTGATTGAATTAAAAGTTATTTATTATTTTTTAATTAAAAATAATTAATTTAATTAAAAAACAATTTAATAACCTATTTGTATTAAACCATAAATTGTATTAAAAATAAATCAAAAACAAAGAATTTAGAGGTGAAAATTAAAAAGGGGAAAGACCCCTAAATTAATATAAATGGAAGATAAAAACTTAAAGGTTTTTAACAACTTGAGGATGCAAAAATGGTCAGTTTTCTTTTTTTTGTGAACCTTCTCATTAATTCAGCTAATCAAACTTTTTTAAAAAAACGTCTTTCCTATACTAAATGATGGTTGTGTCATATTGTACGGTATGCCAGCTAACGCTGCAGTGTGGGACTCCATCAGGCCTTCAGGCTGCCAAATGACTACTACAATAATTCTTTCTTTCAAATAATCATGATTGAATATTGGATGAAATTCTTTGGGATGGTGGCAAGGCCCAGAAAAACAGCCAACTTTGGACTATGGCCAGTGTGCAAACTGCCATGTCATTTTTCATGCAGCTGTGTAAAGTGTCAGAGATGGATTGAGGGTATTTATCACGTCCTACTACTTATGTCGATGGGATATGTGGCACCACTACCCCTCCAGGAATCCATCAATTGAAATGGTGTTTCCATTTAGAGATAGAGCCACCTTGGCTGAATGCGATCCTCTGGTACTTTTGCTGTGTAAATGTGAGTTTTGAAACACACCAGAGCACGGCAACATTGCAGTTTGCAAGATAATTAGCTCATTAGCATGCAAGCTTAGTACCTTCTCGTATATATATCCTCTGGTCATATAAATAACAAGCTGGTATATAAGACATCCTCTGGTGATTTCCTGTTTATTAAAATAAAGTGGCACTGGAATTCTCCAGGAAGTCCTAAAATAAACTAATTATACAACGAATAAATACATAACTGCAAGACCTTTTTCTTACTAGGCTAGTGCGCATTCCAGCATACACGTAGCAAGAAAACTTGGCTGAATGTAAGGGGAATGGCATGACATTCAACTGAGAATTAATAACCATGTATGCAGCAAATGACCTTTAGGGTTAGAGGTTTGAGGTCTCCAATCTAATAAGCACCAGCCCTCCTCACACAGCACCAGAGTGTAGTTTGGTCTTCAGCCCAACAGGAGTCTGATGTGTTTGGGACTTCGAGAAGCTCTTTGCTAATGGTTTATTGAAGACCTTCCTTGGCCATTGTTTGGAGAAGCTTCATTGCTGTCACAGTGATTGATCTTTAGTGGAGACTCCGAAGGTACCAAATGAACATAGGTTAGCAAAGCTCAAGCGGATATAATGCATCAAACTTTGTGGATGTTCAGCTGCTAAATAAAACAAAGCCTCGCAAGTAGAATCCTAACAAGTTGGATTGATGATTGCCATTATGAGTAGTGTTGGTGGCACTAGTAACTGTTTTTTTTTTCTGCTGACACTACAGTACCTATAGGGACTTCTGCAGCAGAGAAATATTTCATAGTCCTTAATAGGGCTATGAATCAAATGTTCATATTGAGATATACATATTGCAATGGTTAGCAATAAATGAGTGATTTAATACAAAAGTGTCTATGTGCCTGCCACAACCACACCATCTAAAAGACTTTTCAGCACATGTAACCAAACCAACCAAAGTGGACATGCTGTTTGTTTGATTTGTTGTTGTTTTTTTCTGTAATGATTTTTTATGGATGCTGAAATACTGTGTGACTAAGCAATCATGCCATGTGCAAAAAATAGTAGCTGGAACCCGTTTCAAGTGTTTTTGTTTTCCTGTTTTCTTTTCGGATAATAATACTATAGTGAAATACCCAAAAATATACATTTGATTTATTTGTTTACATTGTTAAAATGTCTAATTTGTTTTAAAACATGGCTGTTCACTTTCAGAAGTTGTAGTGATGCTTTATTTTCCCTAAAATAATATAAAAAATATGTTGGTTATAACATTTTAAAAATATTTTACCGTATATCAAATATTGCATTAGTAAGCATGCTATAGCATATTGCATTCTTCTTCAGTATTGCAAAGCCCTAGTTTTTAGAACTAATGGTGGAAGCTGGAACTGGGACTCTCAGTTAAAAAAGTACATGGTGGTACAAATAATGTCCCTTAAGGAACAGTTTTGTACCTTTGTAAAAGTTGTACCCTATATGGTACAGATAGGACTTTATATGATACTGTTCCGTACCTTTTATGGTACAATTGAAATGAAGGTATACAATTGTTCTCATAAAAAGGTACATAAGTGTTGGACAACCTCTTTATTACAATATCTATAAAAGTAAATATTACTGGAAAGGCAAAGTGATTTTATGAATAATTTCCATTTTAAACATGAATCATCATTTAAAAGCATATGTTTAAAGAAACATAAACATTACTTATTAAGTTCTATAATACAAAACAACTGGTAAAACATAAAACTATAGGTATTGTAAACTAAACAGTTAGGCATTTTTAATAAACGTTTGGTAAGCAATTTCTGATAAATACATTTTCATTATTGATATCCGCACCTTTTGGCCTTTGCTTTCCAATACGCACGTGAGCTGGCAAAAGTCCTGCATATGCAAAATGTTCATGCAATTACATTTTGCAATACATTTAAGTATTGTAAAACTGATCAAACATTGTGCTTATCTCATTACAATACTTTTGCATAATTCTATTTCAAGATTAAGTAAATTTAATCAACTTTTAAGCGATTACAAAGGTATTGTGTGAAAATTGGAGAAATGTTTTTCTTTATATTGTACATGGGAGAATGCATTTTTATTTTTCATTCTTTATTGCAAATGAAAAAGGTGTATTTACACAAACATATTTTCTTTTGTAAACTGAAACATTGTTTAAAAATGTATTTGATGTTTTATATTTACTGAAAATAAATTGGATTTAGCAAAATGCCTTTTAATAGTTCTTGAAGGAACACATTTGACACTGTTAAGGTACAAAGTGTCTTGTCACTGTAGT
This sequence comes from Danio choprae, assembly GCA_903798125.1. Classification (NCBI taxonomy): domain Eukaryota; kingdom Metazoa; phylum Chordata; class Actinopteri; order Cypriniformes; family Danionidae; genus Danio; species Danio choprae. Next base: position 3,916,934 of record CAIGQW010055978.1, on the reverse strand, counting down.
GGTACCTTCATGGATCAGATTTGTACCTTTGATGAAGGTACAATATTGTATCTGCAGGTTTACATTTTGTAAAGGTACATTTTGGTTCCCATGATACAAATCATGTCCTTAAAGGTACACACTGCAATGGTACAAATGTATTTCTTTGTCCTAAGGTACAATTCTGTTCCATAAAAAGGTACTGACCCAGTGACAAGGGTTTGTACTTTATTTGGTACAACATTGTACCATTTTTTTCTGAGAGTGTAGAAATGCTTTTTGGGGGAGCTAAATTAGCTCCAACTCCAGACTGGGGTCTAATATAACACAATAGGAACTTCCAATGCTGTTCCAGTTGCTTAACTTATATGACTATGTACATTCCATCTGATGTTTTCACAGTTTTTGAGGTTTTTTTTGGCACACGCGTGTTTATGGAGGTTGTTATGATTACAGATGAACAACTTAAGTAACATTGAATGTTTTGACAAATTTTTTTTGTTTCTTTTCTAGACTTTAAACATCTTGGGACCATTGCTGTCTATGGAGAATGAGAGAGCTCTTGGATTTCATCTAAAAATCTTAATTTGTGTTCCAAAGATGAATTAAAGTTTCAGGGGTTTTGAACAACATGAGGGTGAGTAATTACTTACACAATTTTCATTTTTGGGTGAACTAACCCTTTAACTCTTTTTTTTGGGATAGTTTGAATAAAGCGGTGGAAAGATTTGTTTAGGATATTGATCTTTATTGATAAAAATAGCATAACACAATTTTTTTTTTCTGCTGCATGTCTATAATGGAAATATTCTGTTTCACCAAATCAAAAGATTGGTATACTGTGGTTATAAAGTGTGTATTCAGAAAGGCCCTTCTGCAGGCCTTATTCTCTACAAACCCTATAGATAGCTGTGTTTGAAAATCCAAGTAGATCAGCAGTTTCCAATTACCAGTGTTACTTTAATCACCTTGTTTCCACATTCTTAGGCTCATTCTTATAACTACTGTAGCAGGGCTCATGTTTACATGCCTAATAGAGTTCCTTAAATTATCTGATAAGATATTTGCTTTAATGAGCGTTTATATACGTTCCTAGTAGATGTTTTTAATCAATAAGAAGGTTTATCTCATGAGAGTCTTTTGTGCATTGTTTAGACCACTGCATTTTGTTTCATTCAGTAAAAAGAACTTAGTCATAAGTGATTTGTTTTTGAATCTTCACTTGATTTTGTTGCAATATGTATAATAAGATGGTGAACTCACATTCATATGATTTTGTTGTGATGCTGAACATTTGTTGGGAGGTGCCACTGCGGAAAACACAGAACATGTTTTTACATTCCACTGTGCTGCTTTATCATTTTTAAGTAAACATGCTCTATATGGACATTTTGTTCATTGTACTCTCCTCTGGCATCTTTAGAATGTTTTAAACGTAGCAGAGCATTCAATAAAGAACAAGAATATGGCATATAAATAAGGCACAGAATGTCTTGAGACCTTGCATCTTGGTTCATGCCACTTTTTAATTCTAAAACATGCACTGTGTGGAGTAAATGTACTACAAAAATCATGAGTGCATCTTCCATTGTTTCTTTTCATAGTATGGAGTTAAGAGCAACGTGTATGTCATTTATTCATATACACTAAAATGCTATTAGGGACATTTAGTATTATCAGAGCAATCTAAGTGACTAGAAAATGGTAGTCATCTGCTTTTAGAGATAAAGAGTATGTGGATTACAATCGATAGTGTTTGCACAGGATTGCTGATGTTGATAAAGACAGATCATCTCTGTGGCCTGAATTTTTTTTCTTAACGGTTGAAGAATCTTTTATACCAACCACACCTTCTATATAAATCTATACACATAATCATATTCGTCAGATCAACAGTCTTAGTGTGTTTGTGACACCATGCACAGGTTATTGCTTCGACTTTGGCCTTGACTTGTATCTTTTGATATCAGCTGAAAATCAATTGTCACGGCACAGTATTGCATGACCTTGCAGGTCAATTTTGACAAAGGGCATCTGTCAAAAAAAAAGAAAAAGGTAAACCATTCAATTTCAGTGGAGGCTATACGTCATCTGGTGGTTTTTATAATACATTTGTTACAGTCACCATGCTTTTGAGGCTGAAATCCAATTTGATTCCTGCAGTTGATGAGATGGAATTTATTAATTCGGTTTAATGCAACAAAGTCCAGCATGAGGGAGTCAATAAGCAATTAACAGCAATGACCCCATTTGAGAGGTTTGTACATATCTTCTGTACCACAGAAGAAAGTGAGTGAATAAATAATGATGCTTAGGCTGTGTTAACATTTGTACTATTGTACGGTAAGTGTAAACCAAAAAAAGTAAATAAGACATTTGATCCTGCTTACACTGACATTTATAAAACTGAACATAAAAGCAGAAAATATCTATAACCACTGCTTGTTTTATGCCCATAGATATAGATGAGATATTTATTTATTTAACTTGTAAAAGAGCATATAACATGAATAAATGAGTCAGAATAGAGACAGGAAGAGGAGACATGATATCAGTGTCTGTATTGAATTGTAATGGGTAAAGAAAACACACATCCTTTTCTTTAGTTTGTCTGGTTGGCCCATGTTGCATTCATATTTCAGTTTGACCACACCAGAGTTAATTTGGAAGAGGACTGAGACCCATCTTTTCAGCAGCCACAGTCTGCACAAAAGTTTGGATTACAGCATTCATATATTGCATACGTATTGCAGTATCCAGATATACCTAACAGAGCAATCACACCAAAGTTCATTATTAAGTACTGTACAGGTCATAAACGTGACAATTGACCAAAAAATAATGAATTGTTTTTTAGAAAGTTTTAGTTGAACTATTCTATTCTATTCTATTCTATTCTATTCTATTCTATTCTATTCTATTCTATTCTATTCTATTCTA
>CAIGQW010055978.1:3893817-3905961 GCA_903798125.1 Danio choprae | reverse complement strand
TCTACCTGAGCTCAAACTCCCCTCTCGCCTTGCAAACGGGACGGAGCCCCGGGCTTGAGGATTTATAAGCTGAGGGCTCTCTCCCGGGACAGCATGCCAAACAATCTTTATAATCAATCATCAGCTAAGTGTGAACTCTTGAAATAATTGTGTTTTTTTACCAACTGCAGCAATGTTCTACACCAGGGGTTCTCAATCTCTATCCTGGAGGTCCGGTGTCCTGCAGATTTTAGATTTTAGCTCCAACCCCAATCAGACAGACCTGGGCTAGCTAATCAAACTCTTTCGACTGAGCCAGAAATCACCTACTACTCAGTACTCGGTACTGCATTACTGGACTACTGGACCACTACTGGACCATTAGAAAAGTACATTTTATACAGTATGAATGTGAGCAGTATGAATGGAACTCGGACGTACTACATCCAGCATTTTTTCATGGTCGTGACCTACCCATGTCAGTTGTGTCGCTTCACTCCAATACATGAATTCTCTCGCGGTGCATCATAGGATAGCGTAGAGTTCATTGGATGGACACTTCAGAATCTCACCTGAAGTGGTAGGTCATCCAGGTACTTCTCGCATACTGTTTTTCGAATTTTATGAATTCGGACATACTACTCGGCTCGCATTTCTAGAAACATCCTTGCAGGTGTGTTGAGGCAAGTTGGAGCTAAAATCTGCAGGTCACCGGACCTCCAGGACAGAGCAAACAAAAATTTCTACATCAAACAAACTGACTAAAAATATTAAGTTAAACTTTGTATAACCTACAAAAATGTAGCTGAAACCTGATTAACTTATTAAAATAAGTTAAAGCATCATAAAAAAATGGACTTTTTGATATTTTTTACAGTGTAATAAAAATAGCTACAATCCTGAGTTAATGTCAGTATTGTGCAGTACTCTTGCTTACTGTATGAATAATTAGTTTTTTTGTCCAAAAGCTTTGCAGTTTTTATATTGTGTGAATGATCTGTGATGGAATTGGTTGAAAGTTTTTCTAAATTGGCTGTATTTAAAAAAGTGAAACTGTATTTATTTTAATGCATTATAAGGGCAAGCCATTTTAAATGAATTAGAAAGTGATCATTTCAACATGAACAAAAAGCAAATACCTGTATTTCCTTGTGTGTTCTCATGTGTCGACTGTTGCAATAATCGCAGCTCTTAAAACCCAAATGGTGGCTTAATGCTCGCAATCAAGCTAATATCACATAGATGCCATGATATTTATGCTATAAATGCCACCTGTCTCCGTGGCGGTTGCCATCCGGAGGCCACATTATGAGAGAATGCTTTAATAAGAGCAGGTTGAGAGATGGAGGAAGTAAACATTAGCCATCTGGAAGCATGACCCAACATTCAATGGCCCCCTCATTTAGTTTGCCGTATCGATTAGTTATCTCTTAGTCTGAAAGAGCTGCACATCCGATGCGCGCACACACACACAAACACACTGAATTATTAGCACTGTTAGCAGACACTTTAAATCCATCATTAGCAATTGGGAAGCACACAACTGGAAGAATTCAGTGCAGACTATATGTTATATAAAGCTGTTTACTGTGAAGCACGCCTGGACAATCTCACCTCTTGTTGTCATAATCTTCACAGCCCTTATCGCTCACAAAGTGCTGCGGTACTATTGAGCTGCTGGGCTGATATGGCACCATAAACACACAGGACAGGAAACCCTTTGACGTAACATTGCTTAAACAAACATGAACTACTGTCACAGTAAATCCAGCCTAATGCGACGAAATCCAAACCACCCTGTTCGCAATCTATTGGACCTGACAGAAAGACTGAGAATGTAAACCGTTTGATTCAAAAATATCATTTTTTCCACAGTTGACTGCACAAATGGTAATAACCTTATGCACCTGAGCTTATTTAATTATCTCTAATGTTTAACAGATCCTTTGTGCTGCCTGACCTTTTTTCTATGCTAAATTCTGTGATTCTGGAGAGACATTTATACAATTGGTGATTTAAACATCTTGTTGGAGATATATTATATTATCATTCATTCATTTTCCTTCGGCTTAGTCACTTTATTAATCTGGGGTCATCACAGCGGAATGAACCGTGAAATTATCCAGCATATGTTTTACACAGCCGATGCCCCTCCAGCTGCAACCCAGTACTGGGAAACATCCATACACGCTCATTCACACACATACACTATGGCCAATTTAGTTTCTTCAATTCACCTATAGCATGTCTTTGGACTGTGGGGGAATCTGAAGCACCCGGAGGAAACCCACGCCAACACGGGGAGAACATGCTCCACACAGAATTGCCAACTAACCCAGCTGGGACTCGAACCAGCGACCTTCTTGCTGTGAGGCGACGGTGCTAACCACTGAGCTTATATTATATGTTATAAAATATTATATATTATTCATTAATTCATTAATTCATTTTCATTTTCGGCTTAGTCCCTTTATTAATCTGGGGTCGCCACAGTGGAATGAACCTCCAACTTATCCAGCATATGTTTTACGCAGCGGATGCCCTTCCAGCTGCAACCCATCACTGGGAAACATCCACACACACCCATTCACACAAATACACCACGGACAATTTAGCTTACCCAATTCACCTATACCGCATGTCTTTGGACTGCTGGGGAAACCGGAGCACCCGGAGGAAACCCACGCCAGCACGGGGAGAACATGCAAACTCCACATAGAAATGCCAACTGACCCAGCCGAGGCTCGAGCCAGTGACCTTTTTGCTGTGAGGTGATCGTGCTACCCACTGCGCCACCAAGAGGCCATTATATATTATATTATATTGTACTTTAAGTACTAAGTATTATGAAGTATTATTAAGTATTATACTTTGTTTATTTATTTTTTGTCTTGCTAGCTCCTTTTGTTTTTAGAAATGCTCATTTTAATTATAATAATTGCTCTAAATTCAAATGATCTGAAAATGTATTTATTAAATTCTCAATTAAGTGTATTTGTAGGGACGTTTAGAATAGAATGGAATAGAATTTTAGCCTTAGCTATAATTTTAGAAGTAAGGTGCAGTATGTAAGTTTGACACCCAGTGGTTGAACTAGGCATTGCATTCCTGGATAAAAAAATGCAAGCACAGGTTGCCAGATTGAGGACCAACAGGAGTGAGTCTTATGATCGAGCCTAAAGGCTGATTTACATCGTGTTTATATAAAAGCAACGCACACGATTGAAGGAATATTTTCCATATTAAAGGAGTTTTTGTCATAACCAACTCCTCGAATTGATATATTAGAAACGCTTCTATTTCTTGCAGCTGAACAACAGAAAACTGACAATGATCACCTCAGGTACACCTCATGTGCTTTATTCAGTGTTAAATGCTAACAATGTGAGTTTGAATGCGACCTGGCATTTATTGCCATACTCCTGAAAGCAGCAGCAGATAGTTCACCTCAGATCTTGAAAATAAAATAAGCCGTTTGAAGTGAAACTTTAGAACTGTGACTCAAAACCAACACATATTAGTGATTCAGCATCTACATTTAATAATGTTAAAGAGGTTTAATATGTATTAATTAGATTATAAACCATTATTAGCATTTCGTGAGTGAGTGCATATTCTGTGTCTGTAGTTAAATTTCTGTCGTGTTTCGTCTGGTGCAAACAGCCAAATTGCTTACCACTGCAAATCTCGTCACGTAGCGTGTTGTTAGGACAGGGGGTTACAATGTAACCTGCTCACCTAATGTTTATGTTCATAATATTTATATTATTTGCTAATTAATAACCTCATGTGGAACTCTGAATCTGCGTCTCATTTCAGGGCTGCTACTGTCCACCGGAGGTTGCATTCCAGTCACGGACGCATGCTTTGAGAGCCTTTCTGAATGAATGAACGAAATATGCGGTTTTCCAACAAGGAAATATAATTGGCTAAAGTGGCAGTGGGTGGGTTAAAAGAACCAAAACAAAGACACCTGTTCCAGCATGTAACTCACATTTTCAAAGCAGAATAACTGACTTCAGCATTGATTTTCAGATAAACAAGAATGTTCACTTAGCATGTTTCTTAAATATCTGCAAACCTATTATGGTATTTTTATGCTTTAGAAGAGTCAAAAACTTACATACAGCACCTTTAACACTTGTTTTTAAAGAATAAAATAAATAATAAATTAAAAATAAATGATCATATATTATATTTCAATATTGATATGAGAATATTTGCATTTCCCTTAATGCATTTTATATTGACATATATAAGTTTTATTTACATTAATTTTTAAAATATAATTTAAAAAAACATTAAATTTTTTTATTAGTTTTTTTAATCAGTTTCAGTTTTTCCTTATAGTCTCCTTTTCACAATTGTTTTTACTGTTTGTCTTTTATGTTTTTCTGTCCTTTTTTGGCGAGTCACTATATTAATCCTCTAGTGCTCTTCTTCCATATGGCTAATAAGTTATATGATGTCTTATGTTATAAGATAAGTCAGATCAAAACGCACAAACTTTCTGTCTCCTGGCTTTCAGTGAGCTCCACAAAAAGTAAATCTAAATTGATCTCTCTCCTGTGGCTATAGTTCATTAAAATACAGTCAAAGCGATTGTTCCTGGTTTGTGTATGACACTGATCGGTCTTGAAAGCCAGGGTACCTGCGGACAGATGAAGACATGCTACACTGATTTGTATTGTTAGTCACGTTGCTAGACCCATTTGCTACTAATTAAATCACATACTTTATTTTTATCGCTTGCTCATCCTTGGATACTAGACTGTAAGAGTTTAATCTTGTTAATGCAGTTTCAATCAATACATGTTTTCAAAAAGGAAGCATTTTATCTGAGAAAGGCCACCATTGATTTTTATTAGCAGGTATAAGCAATGGAAATTGTGGATGTTTAGCAAACATGAGTACTTAGAAACTTTTGGTTTAATTGGTGTCATTCAAGGCCACAGGCAACTAAACCTGGTTAAAAAAACTAATTTCATACAAGTAGACAGCCTTCTAGAGCTTTTGACAACATGCTGGATAATGTGTCATGGTGGTGTTAAATTTATACTGATGTTTATGGCTGTTTACTCAGAAATAGACCTGGCAACTTTATTGACCGGTGACAAAAAAAAAAGAAGCTTAATATCTCAGAGTAGGTTTCAGTGGGAGTTTCTATTATATGTTCGGGATAAGCAAGTCATCTTTTCAAGGAATACAGTTTAAGCATATGTGTGTAGATTTATACAGCACTTAAATGCTGAATAAATCATTTTTCCATTGATGTTTGGATTGTTATAATTGGACAATATTTAGTATACATACAATTGTTTGAAAATCTGAAATCTGAGGCTTCAAAAATATCACAATACTAGGCAAGGCAAGGCAAAAAAAATACTAGGAAAATTGCCTATGCAAATTACTGATCAATAGTCGAGTTTTGATATGTTTACAGTAGGAAATGTACTAAATATATTAATGGAACAAAATCTTTACTTAATATTCCAATGATTTTTTTCATAAAATAAAAAACTACTATACAAAAATATACCTGTGCAACTTTAGACAGTGCATATAATCGTTTATATATTATACATTTTTTCTTTTCTTTTTTTTTTTCAAGAAAAGGCCATGGAGCTGCTGCCATTGTAAAACCTACTATGTCTTAGTTTATGCTCTGATATGTTTCTCTTTATTCATTTATTTATTCAACAGTCAGCGATTGTAGAATAAACATGTTTTCACTTGAGGAATATTTCAATAATTGTATAATTAAAACAATCAAACATAATTGTTGGCAGTTTCCAGAATTTATTGCAGTTCATGAGTATTTGCCTAATTATATGTGTGATCTGCTAGCAATAACCTTTAAGTTTTGCATATAAAAGAATGCTAGTGGCCAGCCAAATAAATGATGTGGGCGAACATTGTATCATACAAATATTTCTGCAGAGTTATGCACTGTAGCTGCAGTGATTTGTATTTACATTTTTTTTATAAAATGTCATGTGCGTATCTTTATGTTTATTTTAAATGACCAAAGTTTTAGTGTTTGGGACTAAACAATATGTTGATAAGAACTTGAGCTTGAAGTCTCTTAAAGGGATTGTTCACCCAAAAAATGTACTTTACTCACAGTTTACTCTTCCTCAAGTGGTTCCAAACTTGTTTGGCTCTTTTTCTTTTGTTAAATACAAAAGAATATATTTTGAAGAAAGCTGGAAACCTGTAACCATTGACTTCCATAGTACTTTTTTCTTACTATGGAAGTGAATGGTTACCGGTTTTCAGCTTTCATCAAAATATCTTATTTAGTGTTCAAAAGAATAAAGAAAATCATAAAGGTTTGGAACCACTTGAGTGTGAATAAATAGTGAGTACATTTTTAGTTTTGGGCGAATTATACTTTAAGCTTATCAAGACGATGTGTGTGTTAAAATGTTGTAAAAATACAGTAGTATTGCAATTTACTTGCAATTTCTTGGAAAACTTGGATTTCTTTTTTAAGACAACTCTTGAATTTTCAGAAGTCAATACTTCAGGCTTCTTAGTTGTAGTAACTCTAGTAATGTAATAACTTCTGCTTGAACCCAGGGTCTTAGGGTGCTTCTGTTTTTTAATCATCATACCCCCCTCACCTAGAAGACTCAGCCATGGGTGATTAGCCCCCAACTAGTGACTAAGTGGTGCCCTAAAGCCCAGATCCACAGCCATCACAGTGTCTTTTCAGCAGCTATCACAGTGTCTTTTCAGCAGCCTTCAATAATGATAGCTCTTATGTGCTGTGTTCTGCATACAGTTTTTAAGTTCTGCATATTGATCTTCCTGCAAAGCTCTGGCACCCAGCTTTGACTCACAGCTGGACTCTCTGATGAGGTCTGTTTATTTAACCTTCTTACTTCTGTTGGTCTTCCCAGAGGAAAGTCAGTTCTAGCTAAACCCCTTGATTTTTACGATGTCCGTGTGGAGTAGTGGACTGTGATGTTTTCTGGGAACTTATGCTATCTTCCTCAGTCTGGAGCTACCAGTTGAATAAACTATAATAACTAAATGCTTTGCTGTTACTTTTAGCCACAGTCAAAAATGCAGGGGCCACATAGGACATCTCATGGCTGTGTCCACCTGTACACAGGTATTTTTATAAACTAAGCTTTCCCCGACTTCATTTAAAAAAATAACAAATCTCCATCCACAATGTTAAGGGCACGCCGAACCAACAGGCAACAATAACAGTCTTTTATGCTGGGTTCACACCAAACGCAGAAATAAGTATTTGTACAAGTAAGTTGCATACAAGTCAATGCAAACAAGAACAAAAGCGGTGGTATGAACAACATGGAATGTGCTGCGAACAAATGAATGAATGTTTTCCATATTTGAGGGGGACCCCATCCAATCAGAAAGGAGAATACAGCATGCACACTGACGTCATGAGGCAAAACCTAGTCTCTTACATTGATCTGCTGTAATCTTGATCAGCTTTTCTTCAGTTTCTTCCATAATTAACTTTGACCGACTGTACTGGGGTTTTTAGCCATAACATTATCACAAAGGATTTTCAGTCAAGTTTACATCAGGACTCTGGGCTGTCCATTTCATTATTTATATTATTATTATTTTCATTATTCTTAATTTATATTATTATTATAAGTATATAATAATATAAATATATTATTATTATAAGCTTTAACCGCTTTATAAGGTAAACCGCTTTACCTGTTTCTGTGTGACAAGTTCATTGTTTTGCATGAAACATGCTGGCTGATTTGGCAATGATCACAGTGAAGAAACCACATGTAGCAGAAGTAGTTTCGGATAAACACCTTGCTGTATAAGATGCCCAATGCCCGCTCTTTCTTTACACACTTTAGGTTCAGTCTTTCACCAGTTTGATGACAAACATAATGTCTCCCATCAGACCAAAATAAGTGAAACTTGCTTTAATCACTAAAGTGAACTTTTAAAAAAGTTTTCTGTCCACAAAATATGTTTCTCAAAAAAGGTTAGTCTAGGGTTTTTATTCTTTCTAGCACAGACCACAATAGAAAAGTTACTGGGGACTCCAAAAAGTGATAACCACTGCTGCTGTTTAGAGCCAGCTTAGTTGTCAGAGATCTAAGAAGTGAGTTTTTTGTTTATTTTAATGTCCTGGAATGTCCAATGAATCATACGGTTCTTTGTTGTTTGTATATACAGTACCACTGACTCTGTTAGTGTCTATTTTCATGTGTTTTCTTACAGCATAACTTACGAGCTTTCTCAGCCACTATAGCAGAGGGGCTTTCAGTTCAAATTCGCTTAAACATTGAGGAAATGAATGTCAAGATTTTTACCCTGACCAGCACTGAAGTGAGCATTTCCAGCTGCAATCACCCATGGAGATCCTCTGCATTATCATGTCCTCATGTGTATTTATGTTTCATGAATGATCAACCTTTTTGTGGGGGCTTGAAAGAGTTTGTGACATTGTAAAAATGCAATATTCTAGAAGTCCCAGATTTTGAATGACCATCTTCTCCTGTTATGGCTGAAAGGATCTTCATCCCTTTTTATTTGGACAACCTCCTGTTGGAGGCATTCAGCCACTTTAGAATGACTCAGTATTTTGCTAAATCAGTACCAGATCAACATTGATAACTGGGAGGCATCTGAAAGTGTTCTCTAATATTGCTTAGTTGTAACGCCGTAGTGGCGGATGGTGACAGAACGAGACGGAGAAGGAGAAACATTACAAAACGGATTTATTAAACACTTACGGGGAACAGATACTGGATGCGGGAAGACAGGACGAGACAACCACACGAAGCAGACGAACCAAACGAATCAGAATACCGGACAACAATGGACACAGACGAAAGGGTATAAATGGATGAAGGGATGATTAAGCTAATGAGACACAAGGGATGAACACAGGTGAAACAAATGAACATTGACGGTGGCGGGAAGAGGACAATACAAAGAAATCACATGATGAAACAAAGGAAGACACGGACGAACACTGACATTAGTTTAGTTTTTTTTTTTTTTCAAATGTCTTATTTAAGTTGTTCATACTGTGTTTCTGAATGAATGTCTTCTGAAACTGTTCTTCTGAAACTCATGAAAAACCCGTGGCTTAACAAACCACTCTTTTACTTTTGTTTGGATAACTTCGATCTTTTATTGTTTCAGAAACCTTTTCATCCAGGTCTAGAAAGATAATCTTCCTGTTTATTGTACTAGAGAGGATGACACATTTTAGCAAGAAGGCCCTAAACCCCCAGTGATTCAGCCACTTGATCCTGCTTAATGCCATCGGCGCTCCCACTCAAATTTGGAGATTAAGCCTCTTCTGATGACAAAGAACCGATGATGTAAACAAAAGCCTCCGCCAAAACAAGCTTCATCTCAGGATGAGGCAGACATCTTTTGTCAAAGATCCTTTTGATTGGCATCCATTGACCATCTATCAAGCGTATCATCCCTAACGGAAGTGTTTATTCCTGTGACGAAAGAGATGATTGCTAAATAGTGACATTAGAAAGTGGGTTTAAAAGCTTAAAACATTCACTTGTAGCATTCTGTCACAATTTACCCCTTTTTCTTTCTCGTTGTCTGTTTAATAAAAAAAAAAAAAAAAAAGCAAGCAAGAACAGTGATGAAAGGGATAACATGAGTTTTCAGCTGGCAATGTGTTCAGATCTGGCTAAATGCCTGTGGTGGAAAATGCAGCTAAATTATTTCTGGCATTTAAATTCAGTTTCTTTTCTCTCTGTGCTGGTTTTATTACCTTTCAGTCCAAATGAGTCTAATTATCTCTTGTTCTCAGCATTCTCTAGATGAATGTATTGTTGGTGTTAGAAAAGCAACAACAATATAATGTGATATCGTGTCCCACACACAAAACAAATACCAAAACAAGACTGAACAGAAGGGAAATTTATAAATCAATTAGTTCCAAAATTGGCTTAAAGGTGCCAGATTGCATTGATTCAATAGGTTATATTGTTCTTTGATATAGTAGGTATGTGGCTTAGGTAAGTTCAAATGTCTTCAGAAATGGTTATGCTCCTTTATAAACAGAGGAATTACCCCTAGAATCAGAAGCTTAATTTTCCATTTTATTAGCAAGCTCTGTTGCCGCTCCTGCAGCTCAGTGCCTGCCCTCTTTCCCTTTATCTATATACTGTATGTACAAAATAATATATTATAATTATACCTCAATATAATATAAACATAAAAACCTATTTGTCTCCATTGTTGAGTTGTGGATGAAATATACTATAAATTATAATTATAGTCAACAAAAGGGACCGAGAGATGCATTTAGCATTGTATGATGGAGCTTTATTGTATATGAAAACACAGCCGGGAAGTAATATCAACCTCTGCATAAGATGACGTTTAATAAAGTGCATTCCTGTTCTTTTAATTCAGAAAAATCACAGCTAGAGCTGAGTGATAAGACACGGTTTATAAACATGCATGAAACACTTATACTCAGTCTGCATGTACTTGCTGCCTCATTGCAAACATATGCAGCAAACTCACAGTATGCAGGATAAATTGACCAAAGATACAATTAAACATGCATTATGCCTCTTCGAGTGGCGCTAAATAAATGAATCTGCATATCCCACATTTTTTGTTGGGACGAGCTGTAAATAGATGACTGGTGGAGAAGTTGTTTCTTAGCAATGGATTGAAAACAATCTGTAAAGACAATATGGTATGCCTGGATTTATTGCTCTCCCTACATCTCCTGTTTTCAAAATGAGTCCCACATACACTGTAAAGTTAATGTAAGCTTAGATAGGCTTAAAAAATAATTTAACAGTCTATGTTTTGGATGACGAACTTTGAATTAATTATTTAGCTGTCTAGGTATATCCAGATTTTGCTATATGGCACCTTTACCAATGTTGCAATATGTCACAACAGTTACAAATAACATTAAAGCAATCAAATATAGCATAAGATGACTTAAATTGGTTAGACCATTGATCTGAACAAGCAAAATCATGGACTTTTTGATTAGTTTTTTTTTTTCAAATTGGGGTCCTAATAAGCTCGCTTTTTTCTTTTTTTTTCTTTTTTACAAGATGCAATAAATGGGCATGTTTACCCCTGGTAATAAGATGTTTTCTTACCAGAAGTGGTAGAAAATGACAGGTGTAAATGAGGTCTTAAATGTTTTGGACTTCCAGTTGAAAATGCATTTGATTGGTTTGCTTTCATGTAGTGTAAACTAAACAAGATGACTTCAATGGGTTTGAACTGCCACAAAAGACCATCTGCATTTTTCCATTTTAAACAGTATGTAACGTGTCGACGGGGAGTTTTTGGAAGAGTGCTGAAGTAAATTATATTAACTAAGTTGTAAATTAATTATACGGATGAAAATCTGTAGGGATGTGACCGACTTTGGAAAAGTATTGATTTTAATTTATTTATTTTTTTGCATCTAACCATTTTATACTGACTAATGATGTAATGCTTTGTGTACAGTGGTTACATGGAAACAGCTTTAATTATGATGTTCAAAGCACCACCTACTGTCAGAAACAGGGGCAGACTTGGGGGCCCTAAGCAATTCCAGGTATGGGTCCCTATCATTGAAACTCAAAACATTCTCTTTCTCTAGAGATATTGTTTTTCTCTATAGATATCTACCTCTACCTCTACCTCACTTCTACTTTGATCGCTGGCAGACTGGCAGTGTACGCTCACACCTCGCGCATGTGCAGTATGAAAGCAACGTTCCATTATTCATGGTACCCCCGGTTTTGAAAACAAGTAATAACGTTAAAATCTTAATGGTTATAGACAGATTTTATAGCATATGATAATTTTTTTTTAAAAGAGCTATATGATTAATATAGGCTTCTTGGCATTGGTCAGGGCCTCTAATTCCCTGGGGCCCTAAGCAGCTGCTTACCTCACTTATTGGTTAAGTCCGCCCCTGGTCAGAAAGTAGATTTACATTTATATTCAGACTGTCTGCAGTTTTTGTTCCGACCAAAAGAGCTGTTATGCACTATTGAAAATTTTTGATGAAATTAAGCACTGTGCGTTAATTGTGAATTATTTAAAAAAAGGACAACTTCATTTGGGCATATAGTAATTGTTAGTAGTTATGTTATGTTATGTTATGTTATGTTATGTTATGTTATGTTATGTTATGTTATGTTATGTTAT
>CAIGQW010055978.1:3862042-3893807 GCA_903798125.1 Danio choprae | reverse complement strand
ATGTTATGTTATGTTATGTTATGTTATGTTATGTTATGTTATGTTATCTTGTAAGTTAACCAACCATCTTTTTTGTGTTCATTTAAATCTGGCCACATTTTTTGAATGTTATTGTTAATGCCATTATTTAAACCGTTATGCTTTTATTATTGCAATTATTATAAGCTAAACCTAGAATAAAACCTAATGACTTTTTAATTATTGTCCGCTAGGGCTAATGTGGACCTTCTGGAAAAACCACCGATGAAGAGAATAACCTCCTTTTGAAAGGACTCTGTGCTTTGTAACTTTTTCATGCTCACAGCAATAATATGCATTAAAGGAAGTTGAGCTTAATGTGAGCGCTTAAACTGTCAAGAGCAGTTACAAAAATGAGCACCAAATTATATTGCATGACTACATTTTGGGCTGTTTTTCATAGGTTTAAAGTCAATGTCTACCCAAAAAGAGTCATGTTGTGCTATTGCATCATGTTATTACAAAGTTATATAACATATTTTCTGCAGAACCCAAAAGAAGATATTTTAAAGAACACATTAGCATCTGTCTTTGGAGGTGAAACGTGAGTAACATTCTTAAAAAAAACAACAACAGCATATAAAGGAAGCAGACTGTATCTTTGGGCTACAGCCCTATTAAAAATCTTTTGGGATCCCTAAAGGAATAATCCACTGAAAAATGAACATTTTTTTTCCATTACCTTTTGTCGTTTATTTGTTCTTGCAATGCAAGTCAAAAGAAACAGAACTGTTTTGTTACATTATTCAAAAAAATAATAAAATAAAATAAAAAATCTCCTTCCGCAGGAGAAAGGTTGTCTTGTTTAGCAGCTTTGTAGCCTAAAGACACAGTATGTTTCCTTTACGTAGTCATTTTGTAAGGATGTTGGACGCTTACCCAACATATCAGGTTTCACCTCCAGACAGATGGATGCTTATGGGTTTGCTATCTGTCAGGAAACACTGCAAAAGCAAAACAAGCTTACCTGACAAAACAGATAATTTAGCCGCTCTCTTCTGTTGGAGTGGGATTTAGAGAGCAGACGAGACCTTGTTAGAACTAAAAACCAAGTTTACAGTCATAACACTACACCCATAACACAAATGGGTGTAGTTAAATATTGATGTAGCGACCATTAAAGCCTCTAAACAAACCTGTGTGACGTATATTTGATGATTGAAGGGCGTGGAAGGTTTAAAGTCAGTAACTGTGTGGTTCCTCAAGTCATGATAGAAGACTGCATGGAGGCTATAGGTAAATGTGCACTTGTTCGGCTTTGGTTATTTAAAGTATTTATTTTACATTTACCAGTTGCTTTTATACAAAGTGATTCACAAGTGAGGATTAAAGAAGCACTTCAAATCATCAGAGAATTCTAAAGATTCATTCATTCGTTCATTCATTTTCCTTTGGCTTAGTCCCTTTATTCATCTGGGGTCGCCACAGTGGAATGAACCGCCAACTTATCCAACATATGTTTTACAATGAGGATGCCCTTCCAAGTGCAACTCATCACTGGGAAACACCCATACACACTCATTCACACACATACACTATGGCCAATTTAGTTTATTCAATTCACCTATAGCGCATGTCTTTGGACTGTGAGGGAAAACAGAGAACCTGAAACCCACGCGAACATGGGGAAAACATGCAAACTCCACACAGAAACACCAACTGACCCAGCCGGGTTCGAACCTGGGACCTTCTTGCTGTGAGGCAACAGGGCTAACCACTGAGCCACCATGTCGTCAAGTCTAAAGATAAGTTGCTTATTTAATTAAGCAAGAACCC
This sequence comes from Danio choprae, assembly GCA_903798125.1. NCBI lineage: Eukaryota > Metazoa > Chordata > Actinopteri > Cypriniformes > Danionidae > Danio > Danio choprae. The sequence continues at coordinate 3,892,013 of CAIGQW010055978.1, read as the reverse complement.
TTCACGTTTGAATTTTCTTCTTTGAGGGGATTTTCAGCCCCTTGTTTTGCGCTCTTTAGCTTTATTATGCACATTTGTTCTTTATAAATGAATTTTACATAAAAGGTTTCCTCATTTATGCATGTTTCATTTTTTTATAGTTTTTATTTAGTAATAATGTTTTAATAAATTGCAAAAATTAAGCAAAACCATTTCATAGTTTTTCTCTTCTCCTTTAAATGCAGTTTTTGTTAATTAATTTCTTGCCCTTCATATTTTTAATGCTCATTTGTTTCATTTACATTATATATACAAAATAAATAATTTGTTCCATATTTTTAAGTTGATTTATTTTGTGATATTTTTTAATCCCCTAAAATTAACAGCTCTAAGTTGATTTGCTCCTTATTCTTATGCACACTTGTTTGTTTTCAACCAATTAATGTGTGTGTGTGTGTGCGAGCATGCATATCTGTGTGCATGTGTGTGTCAGCGTGCATGTGTGTGTTATTATAACACTTTATAATTAAATCATTTACATCGAAGCAACAACCTTTTTTCTTTTTTGTGCTGTCTTGTGTGTATTTTTCCTTATCCCCCCCTTTCAGGCCATTTTTAAGTATTTCTAATTAAATTACCAAACAAGCAGCAGCTCTTCACATTTTAGATTTTTGCTTCTCATGCAAAACTTTTTATTTACTTTTAGTTATTTCATTTTTGAAAACCTTTCTTGTTTAAAAAAACAAATAACAGAGCAAATTTCACTCATACTTATTCTCTTTTCATCATAGCAATCTAAAAGTTCATGTCAGTTCCAGTGTAAAATTAAACCACTTTGATACTTGAGACTTGCCAACTGATTTCTTCCATTCATCCACGTTCCATTTGTAATTATTCAGTTTAATTATTTTAATAACTGTTCAATTACCGAAGTTAAGAATCAGCGTTAATCAGCATCCATTTTTCCATCCACATTTTCTTTTCCCTTGTGAGATCACAGATTGTCTTTTTGTCATCTTTTCTTTCGGTCTTAAGTAAACATGCTCCTGCATTTTTGTTTATTCAGTTTACATTATCTTCCTTAACTAATTAATTAATCAAACCACATCCTTTCTTCTCCTCTTAGAAACACTCTTGATTAATAACATAAGCAATATTGGCGATTTCACATCCACTTGTGAATGCACTGAACCTGGAGTTGAGTGTGAGTGTGAGTGTAAGAGCAGGCCCTGCGGGTCCAGCACCGTGGTCTCTTACATCTGATGCACTTCACAGAGAAAGGCTGATCAACAGTCCACCTCTGCTCCTTTTCCATTCCATTAACATTTAATGCTGTCATCGCGTCCTCTGATAAGCACATCTCCCCCACACGAGCTGATGAAGGCCACTCACCCACCACACTTACTGATACGCTTTTATTTGATCGTATGAATGCACTATTATAAGAGACGGAGAGGGAGAATGGATTTGGAGGTAATATTAAAATGGATTAAGTTTAATGAGTTCTCGTGATCCTTATGCAACCGTCCAAGTTACACATGATATCGATATGTATTTTTTTTTATATAATAAAAAGACATGATTAAATAATTACAGACAGTGCCACTAACAACATGGTAATCATATTAGGGTTTTTTTTTTGCTCCCTTTATCTTCTTTCATCAGTGGTGTGAGGTCAGAATCAGTCTTTTCAATTGCTGTGGTCATTATGATAGCGGTTTGTAGGCTGATTTTTGTGGTGATGATAACGACGGCCGGTTGTGGCACACAGCCAGCGAACATTGATTCAGATGGCTCTGACATTTTACCCAGCGCTGTGGCAGAGCGGAAAAAACAAGCGTGCCCACATCGTGTGCTTAGCACAGGGCTAAAGAAGTCGATTTGTCATTGTGCTGGTTCTGTTCTGGGTTTCAAAGGGAGGTCGAAGCGGTTCTGTTTGGAGCAGGAGTGCGTGAGGGACTGAATCAGAAACTCACCAAAACTCTTTTGTAATTCAGCCTTCCTGCAGTGAACCACTGGGGCATTTTAAAACCTTTTTGTATTCACTTTATTTGAAGCCTAGTATATATTTTTTTCTTAAAATTTCAAATAATTCACTTGTTATTCATTTAAAGGGAAAAGTTTGCTGGAAAATGACAAGTCAGTGATTATTTACTCGCCACTGTGACATGATGTACTTTCTTCTGAAACCAAAAAAGGGGGATTTTTGAAGAGTGCCATGGTGTGAATCAGTGCATGGGTCAGAATGACAAGAAAAAACACTATTAAAGAATTGTAGAGCGTCAGTAAGACTTTTGGGCTATATTAAAAGTCTATAGCTGAGGCTGCGTTTTTGAAAGCCACATTCGTCAACATGTGCAACAAAGTGCTGATTCAAAGTCTCCCTTAAATGCAGCTTTAAAGTCTTAGTGAAATCAAAATAAAGTTTTTTAGATGTTAGTATCAGCGTTAGTCTTAAAGATTTCTATAAAATATGCTCCTGTGTGCTCCAAAACAGTGATAAATTTTGCATTAAGAAGATATAAATATCCAAAGCTTGCAGTCACCTAAACAAAGATTTATTTATTTTTTGAAGTCACTTCATATTTCAGTTTCTTATCAAATCTTTTGACCAATCAAATGCTTTCTAGTATCTGACATGCGCCGCCCACTTTAAAATGCAACACTTGCAAAACGAAATTCTACTGGCTGTTTTCTTAAAGGGGGCGGAGCTTCTTTATGTCCAGCCCCTCACTGAAAAATGCATTTTAAAGCACTTCACAGTCCTTACATGGTGCAATAATATCTGGATGCAGATTTGGATTTGTGCAGCTGGTATGTGTAGTACAGAGAACAGTGAAATAATCAATTATTCATTCTTTTATTTTATTTTTGGCTTAGTCCCTTTATTAATCAGGGGTCGCCACAGCGGAATGAATCACTAACTTATCCAGCATATGTTTTACTTAGCGGATGCCCTTCCAGCCGCAACCCAGCCCTGGGAAACACCCATACACTCTTACATTCACACACATACACTACGGACAATTTAGCTTATTCAATTCACCTATAGCGCAAGTATTTGGACAGTGGGGGAAACCGGAGCACCCGGAGGAAACCCATGCCAAAACGGGGAGAACATACAAACTCCACACAGAAATGCCAACTGACCCAGCTGGGGCTCGAACCAGCGACCTTCTTGCTGTGAGGCGACAGCGCTAACCACAGAGCCACCATGTTGCTGTGAAAGAATCAGATATTTTTCAATCACTGACTTTATCTGACTTTCAAAATCAGACCTGAATGATTCATTCCAGAATTGAACTGATTCATATCTAAAGGTCAACTCTCTAGAAAGAAATTTTAGTGAATAACATCTTAAAAGGATAGTTCCCCCTAAAATTTACTGTTAATTTACTCACCTTAATGCCATTCAAGATGTAGGTGGCCTTTTTTTCTTCAGTAGAAGATTAAAAACAATTTTTGGTTAAAACTTCAGTCCTTAGTGATTCACATAAGATTCGTTTTACTTTTAGAAGTGCCAGCAGCCTTTGACTTGCATTTTATGAATCACCAAGGACCACAGTTTCAGCTAAAATCTTTTTTTTTAAAGGCAGATCTTGGATGGCCTGAGGGTAAACTAACAGTGAACTCTGTTTTGGATGAACTATGCCTTGACTTTCAGTCTGTTTATCTTGAAACAGTAATAAAGGTCAAATAGATCCATTCTATACTTTTTTGGTTCACATAGTGTTTTTTGTTTATATATGCTTGTGAATTGCATTATGGGAGTTTTATATCTGCTCTGTCGACTTTTGATGTTGATAATTCACTCAACTCAGTTTATATAAATTATTAAAGTCACTTTTATTGGCATTTTAGTAGTTTGAGACAAGATATTCTTTAGGAAATAATATAAAGAGAATTAAGTCTGTACAATAACAACAAAAAAGTACTGGCAGTTTGTTACCAGGTTTTTGTACCATAATTTACAAAACAAACACATAATATATTACTTTAAACTATTTAAAATGTCAAGAAGAGTCACTTTTAAAAACATCAAAGGTTTTTGGTGGAAAGATCAAGATCCCATAATGCAATTCAAAAGCATAAATAAAGGGGAAAAAAAAGCCATTTCTAGGTTGATTTTCTAGGTTGATTTTCAATCATCTGCCTGACCGAACAGTACATAAAGAGAAACGTATTTAAAAACAGACATTGTTTTTGCATTTGAGAAAGCTGATTGAAAACAATCCATCATCTTTGCATTTGAGAAACCTGTTTGATAATAGGGCTGCACGGTGGCGCAGTGGGTAGCATGATCGCCTCACAGCAAGAAGGTCGCTGGTTCGAGCCTCGGCTGGGTCAGTTGGCATTTCTGTGTGGAGTTTGCATGTTCTCCCCGTGTTTGCGTGGGTTTCCTCCGGGTGCTCCGGTTTCCCCCACATGTCCGAAGACATGCGGTACAGTAGAATTGGGTAGGCTAAATTGTCCGTAGTGTATGTGTGAATGAGTGTGTATGGATGTTTCCCAGGGATGGGTTGCAGCTGGAAGGGCATCCGCTGCGTAAAACATTTGCTGGATAAGTTGGCGGTTCATCCGCTGTGGCGACCCCAAAATAATAAAGGGACTAAGCCAAAAAGAAAATGAATGAATGAATGAATGAATGTTTGATAACAGTTAATATGTTTGCATTTGAAAAATCTCCTTTAAAACAGGCATAATTGTTGTATTTGCTATTTGAAAACCATAATTATTTTTGGATTTCAAAAACATTTACAGTTATTTTTTACATTTGAGAAACTTGTTTGAAAACAGTTATTTTTTACCTGTTTAAAAAAGCACAATTTGTACATTTGAGAAAAGTGTTCGAAAACTTCTGTTTGGTGACGCTAGTAGCTCAGAAATGGCACACTTCACCTGTACTTTGATGGCTACTGTATTTGTCCTGCCGGCACTGTGGCTGTTATAGTGTTGCTATAAATGTGCCAGTGTTTATTTGGAGAGCTGATCTTTCCCATGAATTTGATTTATGAATTCTGGTAAATGAAGTGTACTTTGAGATTTTCATCACGAGTGAGAGATGTGATCGGACTGAAAATGAACCCGACTAACATGCTCTGAAAAACACTTTAATGTGGCCTTTAACCATTTCGGATCAACTCAAAATAGCCACTCATCTCAGTATGGGCAAACAACAACCCTGTATATGGACTAGTTCTAAGAATATTTGTGCAAAATGTGTGAATTTAAGAGCAGCTGTCAAATGGCGACTTTTTTTGCAGAATAAAAAAAAATATATATATATAAATAAACTAAACAAATGAACAAAAAAGCCTTCTTGTGTTGTGGGCGCCTGCTGTTTTCTTTTGCTTTTTTTCTCTTGGTTTATCAGTACAGCTTTTGATGAGTCCTTTTGTGTGTTCGGCAGGGTATGTGAGGAGAAAGTGTGCTCTTCTCCTAGCAGTGTGTGACTCCAGCATCCATTAACCATTCTTAATCACGATAAGAGCTTCCGGATATTCCTGGGAGGATGAAAAGAAGCTGTCCCCCTTATTATTGCCAATGCTTTAATAATGCACCACCCTCAGATTAAAAGATCACAGTTTACAGTTTGCATTAAGGTTTGTCTATCCTGCATCGAGTGGGGGACATTTCCATGATGAAAGTTGTTGGAAACCACTGTACATTGACCTCCTCCTGTTGTTTCGTATGCACTTATATATGGGTTGTTGACGTGACATTGCAGACAAAAATGTATATAGACCATTTCCAGCTATCATAACATTATTTATCAATATGTGGCTCTTTTTGGATTTCCGGAAGCTATAGAAATTAAAAATGTAAAACAGGAAATACGTTGGGACCATTGTTTTTGTTTACATCCCTCAAAATGGTCTATAACTAGTATTGTCATCGTTTAAAATGCAGTAAATGGTTTAAAAAACATTTATTTTGTCTTCCATGGACCTCTTGCTATAAAAACTGTGTTGGTTTTTACATTTTTGAGCCAAGTCTAACCTAATATTGACTGTCTCAAGCATAGATCAATAAATGACAGCTCTTATAAATGAAAAAGAAAATCATAAAGTCATTAATACCTTAGGCCTTATTTTACAAGTAGCTATTTTAGTAAATGGCAATCATTTCTTTCATACATATATTTCTAAAAACATATGAACTTGATACATTTTCTCACTGAAAACCATGTCCTCTGGTGTGACACTATATATGCTTGTTTTAAATATGCAATTCCATGAAAACTTTTATTAGTTGAAGGATCCCATTCAATAACATGTGACTGAAGCCAATGACGTGTACCTTATTTACATATTTACCTTTTTTGTAACCACTATAAAATTGCTAACTTTTGTTGTCCTTTGATGTGACACCCCTATTTATCGAAAATGTCCAACAAGTTCGACATTCATGGAGAAAAAAAATATATTATTTATAATTTCATTAAAATAAATAGCACTATATGAAGATAAGTGTCCAACAATGAAGAACTCTCACAATATTTGCATAATATGAAGTGTTGTTTTTACATTATAAGGCATTATAGGTACAGTTCGGTACAAAGTAAAAAAAAACAAGATAAGATAAAATTAATAAAAAGATACATACATAAAAAAAACATAGTAAGATAAAATAACTTGATAAGAATTATCAAGCTAGAACCCCCTTTTTTCAAACAACAGACTTAAAACTACATAAATATAACTTATTTTTTATATACAAAAAAATCATTTGTCAACTACACATATGAACAAGCTTCAATTCTGCTTCACAGGAAGTAAAGAATGACATGCAAGGTCTTTTTTTTCTCAACTTTCCTTTTTTTAAATGTTCCTTTTGCTTGCGTCATAAGATCACAGCACTGCAGCAGCACTTCCACATTCCCACTGAGAGGAAACACGATTCATTTACAAGCTCCTACAGGAAAGTCTTACATTTATAATACGACAATGGCCAATGAATGACTGTGCTGTTTTTTTGGATGTTTTTCTGTGCATGCTCATGGGATAATTTGATAATTAGGCATATTTGGAGGTAGAACAATCTGAATGACATTCCAGCATGCGCATTTAGAGTTAGAGGTTTAGCTCATTCATTCATTTTCATTTCGGCTTAGTCCCTTTATTAATCTGGGGTCGCCACAGCGGAATGAACCGCCAACTTATCCAGCATATGTTTTACGCAGCGGATGCCCTTCCAGCCGCAACCCATCTCTGGGAAACATCCATACACACTCATTCACACACATACACTATGGACAATTTAGTCTACCCAATTCACCTATACCGCATGTCTTTGGACTTGTGGGGGAAACCGGAGCACCCAGAGGAAACCCACGCCAACACAGGGAGAACATGCAAACTCCACACAGAAATGCCAACTGACCCAGCCGAGGCTCGAACCAGCGACCTTCTTGCTGTGAGGCGAACGTGCTACCCACTGCGCCACTGTGAGGCCCTTACTCGCATCATTCTGAATGTATTTATTGTGAGTTCGGATTACCGTTGACATCCATTTTATAGACAAAAACGCTTCTTACAATGTAGTTTAAAGGGATAGTTCACACAAAAATGGCATCATATAGTCTCCCTCATGTGGTTTTAAACATTTAGGCGTTTTTAAACGTTTATTTTGTCTAACACAAAAGATGATATTGTCTCCCAGTGTTGGCGTGGGTAGCACGTTGGTGTCACGGCTTGCAGGACAAGTCCACAGACATGCGGTACAGGTGAATTGGGTAGACTAAATTGTCCGTAGTATATGAGTGTGAATGGGTGTGTATGGATGTTTCCCAGAGATGGGTTGCAGCTGGAAGGGCATCCGCTGCGTAAAACAAATGCTGGATAAGTTGGCGGTTCGTTCCGCTGTGGCGACCCCAGATTAATAATGGGACTAAGCCGAAATGAAAATGAATGAATGAAAAAGATGATGTTGTTCAAAATATCTTCTTTTGTGTAAGAAAGAAACTCAAACAGGTTTTGAACAAGTGAAATGTGAGTAAACGATGACAGCATTTTCATGTGAACTATACCTTTAAACCACAAGAGCCAGATTTATTAAACTGAGCAATTTAGCACACCATAAAAGCCCCAATGGGACTGGAAAGCATTGTGAGTCACTAATGAACACAGGTGCAGCGGCTAATTTCTAAACACATCGCATAAACCAGCACAAATTAGGTCTCAAACAAGAGCCAATGAGGTACACAGAAATCAACACAGATGCAAAGTGGGTTAAAACATGCTTATTTAGGTGCCAAATAATGGCATAAATACCAAATGCTTCAATGCGTAAATCCTGTAAATCCCACAGAGATGGCAATGAGGGTTTAGATTGATGCAAGACAGTCGTAAATTAGCCCCAAATCCATAGTTTATTTATGAAGATTTCTAAATGAAAAATTTCTCCATCCTTTTCTGCTCTCTTCTGAGTACACTTTCCACTGTCTCCGTTTCTGTATTGAATAAGCATGAGATACAGTTCATCTGTAGTATTTCTAATATATATTACTCTCATGAATCTATTATAGGTTTGGGGGTACATATATTGGTTTGGCTGAGGGCAAACTAACTATTCTATTGACTTATCACTGTCCCATAATAGGGAAAATATTCTGCCATCAGTAGCTGCCTTTCCCTGTGTCTATACGTTCATCAGGCTTTTACAAGCATTTTGTTTTCTGATTTTTTATTTTATCTTATTTCCTTTTTATACACTATTGCTGTAGTGTATCTATACACCAACCAGGCTCCATTTTTATAGACTTACTCATTTTTGTAATGTTATGCATTGGATGCAGTTTATATATATACAATGCATCAGGAGAGTATTCATAGCGCTTCACTTTTTTCGCATTTGTTTATGTTACAGCCTTATTCCAAAATGGATCAAATTCATTTATATATTCCTCAAAATGGGCCTCACAGTGGCGCAGTGGGTAGCACGTTCGCCTCACAGCAAGAAGGTCGCTGATCGCTTGTTCGAGCCTCGGCTGGGTCAGTTGGCCTTTCTGTGTGGAGTTTGCATGTTCTCCCTGTGTTGGCGTGGGTTTCCTCCGGGTGCTCCGGTTTCCCCCACAAGTCCAAAGACATGCGGTATAGGTGAATTGAGTAAGCTAAATTGTCCGTAGTGCATGAGTGTGAATGGATGTGTATGGATGTTTCCCAGAGATGGGTTGCAGCTGGAAGGGCATCCGCTGCGTAAAACATATGCTGGATAAGTTGGCGGTTCACTCTGCTGTGGCGACCCCAGATTAATAAAGGGACTAAGCCGAAATGAAAATGAATGAATGAATATTCCTCAAAATTTTACACACAATACCCCATAATGACAATGTGAGAAAAGATTTTTTTGAAATTCTTGCAAATTTATTAAAAATAAAAAAACCTGAAAAATCACATGTACATAAGTATTCACAGCCTTTGATCAGTACTTTGTTGATGCACCTTTGGCAGCAATTACAGCCTCAAGTATTTTTGAATATGATGCCATAAGCTTGGCACACCTGTCTTTGGGAATGTTTGCCCATTCCTCTTTGCAGTACCTCTCAAGCTCTATCAGGTTGTATGGGAAGCGACGGTGTACAGCCATTTTCAGATCTCTCCAGAGATGTTCAGTAGGATTTAGGTCTGGGCTCTAGCTGGGCCACTCAAGGACATTCACAGAGTTGTTGTGAAGCCACTCCATTGACATTTTGGCAGTGTCCTTTGGGTCATAGTCTTGCTGGAAGATGAAACGTTGCCCCAGTCTGAGGTCAAGAGCACTCTAAAGCAGGTTTTCATTCAGGATGTCTCTGTACATCGCTGCATTCATCTTTCCCTCTATCCTGACTAGTCTTCCAGTTCTAGCTGCTGAAAACTTCCCCACAGCATGATGCTGCCACCACCATGCTTCACTGTAGGGATGGTATTAGCCTGTTAATGAGTGGTGTCTGGTTTTCTGCAAACATAACGCCTGGCAGTCACTCCAAAGAGTTCAATTTTAGTCTCATCAGACCAGAGAATTTTGTTTCTTATGGTCTGAGAGTCCTTCAAATGCCTTTTGGCAAACTTCAGGCGGGGAGTGGCTTCTGTCTGGTCACTCTACCATACAGGCATTATTGGTGGATTGCTGCACAGATGGTTGTCCTTTTGGAATGTTCTCCTCTCTCCACAGAAGAACAGGAACTCAGACAGAGTCACCATCAGGTTATTGATCACCTTCCTGACTAAGGCCCTTCTCCCCCGATCACTCAGCTTAAATGGCCGGCCAGCTCTAGGAAGAGTCCTGGTGGTTCCAAACATCTTCCACTTATGGATGATGAAGGCCACTGTGCTCATTGGAACTTTCAGAGCAGCAGAAATTTTTCTGTAACATTCCGCAGCCTTGTGCCTCGAGACAATCTTGTCTCGGAGGTCTACAGACAATTCCTTTGTCTTCATGCTTGATTTGTGCTTTGACATGCACTGTCAACCCTGGGACCTTATATAGACAGGTGTATGCCTTTTCAAATCATGTCCAATAAACTGAATTTACCACAGAAGAACTCTAATTAAGCTGCTGAACCATCTCAAGAATGATCAGTGGTGCAAGTAAACATTTCTCACCCCATTGGCAGATAATGTTTGAAACAGGTAAATTATGACAATTTTTATTCTTGGGTGAATTTATATAGAGTATAAGTTTCTTAACTTAGACAAAAAAAATGCTTTCTGTTTGAATTGTGGAACATGGAAAATTTAACTCTACATTTTAACAAAGTGACTTTCATTAACATTTTTAGTTGTTTGAAACACTATTTACTTAGTAACAACCAAAGAAATCCATATATGCAAAGAAAACAAATGTAATTAGTTTAAAAAATAAGTTATACGTAATAAAATATAATGATGCAGGGAAAAAGTATTGAACACATGAAGAAAGGGAGGTGTAGAAAGGCAGTGAAAGCCCAGACAGCAGCTGAAATCTCTTAGTAGTTTTTTCAGCAACCCTCTGCTCTTTATCAATGTAAATTAATATTAGCTGCTTCAGTCCAACATCAAAAAATGTCAGATAGAAAATCAAGCTGTTGTCAGTGTTCGTCCCCGTCATCGTTTGTTGTTGTCACGTGCCTTCTTTGTCTTCCTCCCGCCACTGTCAATGTTAATATGTTCCACCTGTGTTCATCCCTTTTGTCTCTTTAGCTTAATCATTCCTTCATCCATTTATACCCTTTCGTCTGTGTCCATTGTTGTCTGGTATTCTGATTCGTCTGCTTCATGTGGTTCTGTTGCTGTGTCGTTCTGTCTTCCCGCATCCAGTATCTGTTCCCTGTAAGTGTTTAATAAATCCGTTTTGTAATGTTTCTCCTTCTCCGTCTCGTTCTGTCACCATCCGCCACCACGGCGTTACATAATACCGGACCCAAAGTTAGCGGCGTGCATTCCCCCGATTTTCTTTTCTTAGTCTTTTTTCCCCTCAGTGTTTTATTTGTCTCCCTCCGTGTTTCCCTGAATCCCGTCCGCCCTTCCGTTTCTCTTCACCACCTGCTGGAGCAGGGGGAAAGCAGCCCTGAGGACCATATCCGAGCGACTGTGAACAGCTTTCCGGGCGACGTGCTCTGCACGCCCATCATCTGTGGCAGAGCACGATCGCCCGAAGATAGTCCTCGGGGCAACATCGCCGCAAACATGGAGTGGACACTGGCGAGTAAAAGATCGCTACTCACCACCTTCCTGGAGGAAGAACTCGTCAGTGCCACTCCAGACCCAGTGACCAGCCAACCAACACCACCCACCTGCAGGGAGCGCTTGCCAGAGCCCACCACAGACGGAGAGCCACCCCCAACCGATGAGCGGTCGCCCCCTAGAGCGACGGAGCGGAATCGCGCTGAGATGGAGGAGCTTATAATCCCGTCTGACCAGGTGGATGAGCCGGCAACATCGCCAAGAGGGGGAGTCCTGGCGGCTACCCGCGGAACCAGCGAGAGTCCCGCCCACCCCCCCTATGCAGATGGACAGCGGCTGGACACTGGGAGGCTACTCATTGGCTGCTGGGGCTTCATTTTTAACTTTCCGCTGCTTTCAGGCAGCAATATCCGTCCGCTGTATTTAGGCAGCAATAATCTTCCGCTGTATTCAGTCAGCAACCAACTGTCTCCGCACAGTTTTTTAACCTTCCTTCTGGGAAAAAGCCTCAGCTCCAGGGTCATGAGTAGCTTCCCACGGTCCCCCAGAACTGCAGCCAGTCATCCAGCTTCAGCACTGCTGCAGTCAGCCAGCCCCCCAGCTCTCGCTCCAGCTCCGGAAATGGAGCTCGCTTGTGGGTGCTGCCTGTCTGCGTCACCCTCTGGAGGGTGTCACCTTCGGCGTCACCTTCGCCCTTGGGCTCTCCGTCACTTCCGTGGGCTCCAACGCCATCAGCGGCGTCTCCCTCGGTCGGCCCCCTGGAGTCAGCAGCCACTCCTCCATGGATCCTCCCGTCCTCGACTCCGCCCGGGGCCGTCCTTCTGGCTGTGTCCTGGGTCCTCCTTCTCCGGTTCCCTTCCTGTGTCTCCCTCAGACTCCTCCCTTGTACCCTCCCCTTCTACCCTCCTTCTTCATTTTGTTGTTTCCCGTTGAATGCGCGGGGACGCGCCTTCAAAAATTGGGGGGGTACTGTCAGTGTTCGTCCGCGTCATCGTTTGTTGTTGTCACGTGCCTTCTTTGTCTTCCTCCCGCCACTGTCAATGTTAATATGTTCCACCTGTGTTCATCCCTTGTGTCTCTTTAGCTTAATCATTCCTTCATCCATTTATACCCTTTCGTCTGTGTCCATTGTTTGTCCGGTATTCTGATTCGTCTGCTTCGCGTGGTTCTGTTGCTGTGTCGTCCTGTCTTCCCGCATCCAGTATCTGTTCCCCGTAAGTGTTTAATAAATCCGTTTTGTAATGTTTCTCCTTCTCCGTCTCGTTCTGTCACCATCCGCCACCACGGCGTTACAGCTGTAGAATGGCCCAGCCAATCACCTGACTTGAATCTAATATAAAATACAAATTAAAGATCAGGTTTGATAGACGAGACCCACAGAACCATCAAGATTTTTACACACTGTTGAAGTCTGTGAAAAACTTACACCTGAGCAATTCATGTGACTTCATTCTCCATATGAGAGGCATCTTTAAGCTGCCATCACCAAAAAGCCTTTTATATAAAGTATTAAATTTCAGTAGTTTTTTGTTTCAGTAGTTGATTCAGACTAAGCCAGTAGTTCAGATTTTTTTGTTTGTTTTGTTTATTTTTATGTTTGTATTGTTTGGGTTTTTACCAAAATCTGGTTCAATTCCATGTCAACAGCTCCTTTAGAAATATTATTCCCAGAAAAAACATGACGTGTTCAATACATTTTCAAAAAGCACCAGAAATTTTAAGCTAAAATCTTTGGTGGACACTCTGACAAAAGATAATGGGTTATAGAATAATTGTAAAAAAAAATTAAAAATTAAATCCGAGATTGAGCTTTTCATAAATCTCATGGAATACAAAGCCATGGCAAATTTGAAATAACATGTATTGATCTCAGAAAAAAAGTAGTGTTTGAAAGTTGAATGCAAAGGGAGATGTTTTCTTTTACACAATTCACTTTTAAGGGCTTCAGCAAACAGCTAGCAGGGACTAAATTGAGCTTCAAATAAAATTAGCATAAACCTCATCCCTTGGGGTAACTTTTCCTTCAACTAGCACTTTGGCGATCAGAGAATCAGAACACACCGTGACAGCCGACCAATCAGATCCCATTGCGGATTTCTAAGGGAGGGGCTTCATGTAACCATTTAAAAAAGAAGGCATGAACACATGTAACAGTGCACAAACACAACCAAGCCTTTGAAAATAGCTGATCGACCACCCGTTTAAAACCTATTCACTGAAGACTCAAGTACAAAGCATGCCAGTAAATTAGGTAGTTCGCATCATTGATTTCTAATTATTTATGTAAATGGGTATCATCAGTTTGAATAGTTACAAATAACTACTGAAATGTTTTCATATATTTTGGATGACGTTCTCATTGAAAGCAGCTGTATAAGCAAATAAGTCATATAGGTTTATTTACCTTCACATTAGATGTACTCCTCAAACACACTTCCAAAGCTTTAGTATTTGCCCATTATATTTGAAGACAGGCTTTCGGCACCTCAGGGATTTGGCTGAGCACTTTCAGATCCCACCGGCGCATTACGGTGTGGACCTACTGACAGGCCAGATGCCAGAGAGGAAATCCTTCAGGACTTCAGGTGAACAGAGAGTCCAGAGGTGTGTATATTTATAAATGTTTGAGTGTGTGTATTTCCTGGCTCGTGACCGGCTGCAAGAAGGGTTTTCCTTTGCATTTTTGGTGCAAAAACCTTCATCTTGTTCAGTAATCATCAAATATACAGTTAAATAGCCAAAATGCCTTGATTATTTAAATGAAGTATTTCCTCCTGGTGTAAACATTTCGCCTCCTTTTGATGTAAATTAGGCTTATTTTAGATTCACAAAACTCTGCAGCATTGCATCAGCGGTGTAATTAACGGCACGCTAATATCTTTCAGAGAAAGCAGGCTGTTTTTCATTTCGAATATGTACATCAAAATGTTTGCATTATCAGTTGATGATTAAAATCATTATGACAACAAATCCTTTTATGTTCATTTATTTTGATAAGTTAATCAGTTGTTTTTTTTAGTAAATTTTGCTTAATATTTTTAGTCAGTTTGACTGATTAAAGTTAAAGAAAATTAAGGCAGAAATATTTTTATGGATATTTATTTTTCATATTTACTTTATTTATTGTTTTATTTTGTATTCATGTTTGTGTTTAATTGTTTACATTTTTATTAATGTATTTATTGATCAATTTATTTCTGTTTTTGCATACTTTTAATAGATGTATTTACAGTGATATTTTATATATTTAGTTACATTTATTTTATTTTTTTATTTTTATACATTAAATTCAATTTGTTCTGTTTTTTTTCTTGACCTTTTTTTCCCCTCAGTGAATTATTATGAAAATAACTTAAATAATCTTTAAAGGGGTAATTCACTCAAAAATGAAAATTTTCTCACCCCCAAGTGGTCCTTTATGACGTTTCTTTTTCTGTTAAACACAAAAGAAGATACTTTGAAGAATGTTAGAAACCAGAAACAGTTGACCTACATAGTATGAAAAACAAATACAACGAAAGCCTATGGTTACCGGTTTCCAACATTTTTCAAAATATCGTCTTTTGTGTTCAACAGAAACTCCAACAGGTTTGTGACAAGTGATGGGTGAGTAAATGAAGACAGAATTTTCAGTTTGGGGTGAACTATCCCTTTAAGATGTCAGAAACGTTACTGCAGACTTAAAAGATTACTGGTTATGTTGTGTTTTGTGTCCTCGGATTCTGAGATACAGAAGTGAGTGAAAGATAGCAGACGAGCATCTTGCGGCAGCGGAGAAAGTGTTTGTGGCCTCCAGTCTTTATAAAGATAAAGCAGAGCAGACTGTCAGCTACTTGCTGTTTACTCTTGGACACACCCTGATGTAAATCAATTAAGCTGTTAAAAAGAACAGCATGTTGTCTCCCTATACAGTCAACACTAATCCTGACAGGCCTTTTAAACATCCCTGAACGGGAAGCAAATATTTACCATGTTACTATTTGCTCCAATTAAGATTGTATCTGATAATGATGATCTTCCTTTTATTCCTCTTCATAAATGATGCAAACAAAAGAAAGCATGTGATAAAACAGGTCTGTAAAATATACGGTCTAAAAAGTTATCCAGTTAAAACACATTTAATCCAGGATAAACACATTTGCTGCAATATTTTCCAAGCAGGACATTCAAGACGCAGTAGACCTGTGAGATTTCTGGAAAGAGTAAATGAGCTGAGGCTGTGTGCAAATATAACATGTTCTATAATGTTGTATTTGTTGTTTTAAGTGTCATTTGATTTACAAGCTTACATTGTTACTCACTTTGCAAAAGCCAAGATCTAATCAAATAAAACAAGCATACAGTATTTTGAGACTCCAAAACCTTCAGAATCCTTCATTCATTCATTTTCCTTCGGCTTAGTCCCTTTATTCATCATGGGTCGCCTCAGCGGAATGAACCGCCAACTTATCCAGCATATGTTTTACACAGCAGATGCCCTTCCAGCTGCAACCCAGTACTGGGAAACACCCATACACACTCATTCACACACATACACTACGACCAATTTAGTTTATTCAATTCACCTACCGCATGTTTTTGGAGTGTGGGGGAAACCGGAGCACCAGGAGGAAACCCGGTGAACCTACGCGGAAAACATCCGAACTCCACACAGAAATGCCAACTGGCCCAGCCGGGACTCGAACCAGCGACCTTTATGCTGTGAGACGACAGTGCTAACCACTGAGCCACCGTGTCGCCTCCTTCAGAATATAAAAATTAAATCTTGTAATTCAAGATAAGAAGGCCAAAAATTTGTTAATAAAAGTTGCTTTAATATTTTACATTTATTAATTCTTATTAATTTAGTAATACAGTATAATAACATGTAAATTAATGTTATTACACTGAGTTTTATTTATATTTTTAGTAGTGAAAATACTGTGAAATACTATGTTGTTTAAGAATTCCTTTTAAAATAAATCCATAAAACAACAGAAAATGTAGTGTTTTGTACTGTAATTTACATAACCCAGACAACATATCATATCAAACTACTAAAAATGTTCTTAAAAGTAATTTTTTCTCAACACTTTCAACATCAAACGCTGTCTGAGCAGAAACAGTTGATTAACATTTATTGTATGTTAAAAATTAACTTAAATGTTAATTTTTTTTACAGTGTACAGTAGGTCTAAACCAGCCAATATCTGCAATATCTGAATATAAACTTCGCAAAGTATGGCACACTAATAAATTATAATAATAATAATAATAAAAAAGCAGGACAGCGCGGTGGTGCAGTGGGTAGCGCTGTTGCCTCACAGCAAGAAGGTCGCTGGTTCGAGCCTCGGCTTGGTCAGTTGGGATTTGTGTGTGGAGTTTGCATGTGTTCGTGTGGGTTTCCTCCGTGTTCGTGTGGGTTTCCTCCGGGTGCTCCGGTTACCACCACAAGTCCATGTGTGTGTATGAGAGTATATGGGTGTTTCCTAGTGATGGGTTGCAGCTTGAAGGGCATTCGCAGCTTAAAACCTATGCTGAATAATTTGGCAGTTCATTCCGCTGTGGCGACCCTAGAGACTAAGCCAAAAAGAAAATGAATGAATTATAAAGCAAAGAATACAAAAAGTGCTTATAAATAAAGATATAGAGGGAGAGATATAAGAGATAATGTTAAGAGATATAAAAGTTTATTAATACTTATTAATTTAGTAATAGAATATAATAATATATTAATGTTATAATATAATATAATAATAAATCCATAAAACAACAGAAAATGTACTTTTTTTGTACTGTAATTTACATAACCAACCCAGACAACATATCAAACTATTAAAATGTCATTAAAAATCTGAAATTTCAACATCAGAAGTTGTCGGAGCAGAGAAAGTCCCATAATGCAATTTGAAAGCATAAATGAAGAAACAGACTTTAAATTAGCATTAATTATATATTAATTACCTTAAGTGTAAATATTTTTTACAGTTGTTGTAAATTGAAGAACCCAGGCCAGGGGATTTGTTACAAGTAGAATTCTTTATTGACACCTGTTGGTTGTTCTGCAGTCAAACAGCATCTTCACGAAGTCCACATAAGTCTGCAAGAGCCTACAAGAATCTCCTAGTCTAACAAGAGTCTAATGAGTCTAACAAGTCTAATTTGTCCTCTGTATTATGTTTTAGGAGGAGGCAGAGTTTATAGGTGGAGACAAAGAGCATGTAAATGAGGTAGATAAGTTAAAAAACCTGCCCAGCCACTGACCTGACAAGTTTCACCTGCCCAAATCTAATCAACAAAAAGAGTTTCTTCGACCTGAATGAATTCATTCATTCATTTTCTTTTCGGCTTAGTCCCTTTATTAATCAGGGGTCTCCACAGCGGAATGAACCGCCAACTTATCCAGCATATGTTTTACGCAGCGGATGCCCTTCCAGCTGCAACCCATCGCTGGGAAACATCCACACACGCTCATTCACACACATACACTACGGACAATTTTTTTGCTTACCCAATTCACCTATACCGCATGTCTTTGGACTTGTGGGGGAAACCGGAGCACCCGGAGGAAACCCACACCAATACGGGGAGAACATGCAAACTCCACACAGAAATGCCAACTGGCCCAGCCGAGACTCGAACCAGCGACCTTCTTGCTGTGAGGCGATCGTGCTACCCACTGCGCCACCGTGAGGCCCCTTGAATGAATTCCTCAAAGACAAAGGAACAGTCCTTGAGACCCTGCTAATAGTCATGACGTGCATAAAGACAGTAGGTTAAATGTCTCCAACACTTGGCCTGCTATAGTTTTTGAATGAAATTAGATCATTAAAAACCAAAGAACTTTTCAGTGACATATATTATTGTTCATTTGTAACAGTAAATGTATATTTTTATTTTAAATAAATGTATATTTCATACATCTGCTGGTCTAAACCAGCAGATACCAGCACAAAAATAAACAGAGCAAAATATGACACACTATAAAAGAGCTATAAACAACTATTTTACTAAAAGATTATGTAGACTCTGCATAATAAATATTAATGTCGTCGTGAGCAATCACAAAAGATAATTCTGACTATGCACATGTGGACATATTCAGCCGCTCAACCTAAAATGAGACATCTCAGTTATACATGTTATTTCTGCATATGTAAGGAACTTTATGTCAGTCTGACAGACTACCTGTGCAGTTCAGTGTCATCTTGCTACCATTATTTCATTTTTCAGAAACCCAGAGAATCCAAAAAAAGCTCATAATATTGTGCAAGGTTGTTAAATATGAGACTAAATGATATTGTGAATTGTGTAAGGGTTAATTGAAAAGGAAAGAGGAATCGATATCTCCACCGAAAGGACTTCATTTGGCTTCTGCACTTCATCTCTGATATTGGAATTGCATTCTAGATCAACTATAAATCTCTGCGCGCTGATGATAAATCTGGTCCGCCTGTGTCCTGTCGCTGTTAATGAACTGCTCTGCTACACCAGAAACAGACTGTAGAGTTCATCACATATCATGCAGTTATCCAGTTCAACACTCAGTATGTTCTAATATAAACACAGCATTAAGACAATTCTCTGATTAATAATCTAGCATGTCAATTGAGATTTCTGATTAGGCTATCTTAATCCAGCTAAAGTCATACTTGTAAATTAAACACAAATCAGATTAAGACATGGTGTTTTAGCATTTTAAACCTAATGTTTTGAATTTTTGGCCAAGATTTGGTCATCCAAGACAAGTTTTAGAAATGCTAAAAGATTCCTGTAATCCTAGGCTAAAATTTGTGGTCTTTGAGGGTTGGTTTGACATGTTTATTGACAAGCGATTAATAGCCATTGTAATATTATATCTCACATATGCTCTTTAATGAAAATCTGCCAGTGTCAGTGTGACTTCTCTTATGACGAGCATTAAATCGATAATCAGTAGCAGTGCAGAACCTGATGATGCAATCAGCGCCAAGATTTGGTCGTCAGAGACTAATTTTGGAAATGCTAAAAGATTCCTGTAATCCTAGGCTGAAATTTGTAGCCTTTGATGGTTGGTTTGACATGTTTATTGACAGACGATTAACGGCCATTGTGATCACATATTCCCTTTGATGAAAATCTGCCAGCGTCAGTGTGACCTCTTATGACGAGCATTAAATCAATAATCAATAATGCTGATGATGCAATCAGCGAGGCAACTTCAAACCACAGATATCGATTTTTTTTCTGGTTTCTTACCAAGGCATGTTATGAGTAAAATGAACACTACAGATTTGCTGTATAATTTCAGTTATGTTTAAATTTAGTTTGATTCACTTATGTTTAAGGTATCATTTCAGAATGCTGACTACTGAACGTTTCATGGATTCATGGATCATGTAAACATGGATCATGTAAAAACTCAGATGCACACCTAAACTTGAATAAGGTAGGATAACAGAGACTAACTTTATGTTTATATGTCAAATGTTGGAGGTAACGTTGGGCAGCATCCCATTAGGTAACACAGGCTTATTGGAAATTAATGCTTCAGCCTCCATTCTTGTGAAAACGCAAAAACGCCTTTAAATGGTACATTTGACTGCAGTTAATTAAAATGAACTCTTTATGCCACAACTTTTATTCCTTTTTCACAGTTCCACAAAAGAGATAGAAGCATCATGTAAACTTTATGTAAAACTACATGGTCACACCACACTTCTCTCTTATGCTTGCATTTGTAAACACTATTGTTTGGGTTTTGGGAAAAGTTTAGGTCAGTGGTCCACTGGTCTAGGTGATCTTTATGGACATGTACAAATGTACATGTTTCTGAAATATACTCTAAGTCAGTGTTTCCCAGCCCTTTTCCTAAAGGCACACCAACAAACTCATCAGAACATTAGATGAGACTCCAAAACCTGAAGTTAATGGGTCAGATAAGGGAGACATCCAGAATATGTACTGTTGGTGTGCCTCCAAGAACAGGGTTGGGAAACATGTTGCAAGTATCATATTTCAGATTTGCAAAAATGTAAACAGCACCCTCTAGTGGATTTGTCATCTGAAACGTGCAACTAAACGTACCCAGAGCAACGTAATTTACATTTTGCAAAAATGTAGGCTGAGGCACGTATTCCCAATGAGCCTGGGTTGGTAATGAAGTGTCGATCAATATAATATAAGTATGTAAAACAGGATCTTGAAATGAATATTCTAAAAGCAGCTCATGTAAACACCTTAATCATAAATTTTTTTATTCACAATAAGGGAAATAATTAGATTACTGATTCTCATGCAAACATACACACTGACAATGCAGACAGACAGTGGGAGTTGTTTGGGGGCTCCATTAACAGTGACATATGTGAGCATATTTGGAATGTGTTATATTACCACATGATATGCGAAATGTCATCTGACCTGGAGTCAAACTTAAATTTTGTCCTGACGTTGATCTAGTGTGCAGAATCTGCTGCTGCATCATTATGAAGTGTTTAATGAGACTTCAGCGTGAGGTGAGTAAGCATGTTTTTAACGTCCGTGGAGATGTCATAATCATCATCATCAGGACTGTTATTTACTTAGCAAGCGATGTTGAGTTCATTTGCATTCACAAATGAGCAGTCTAGCCAGTTGGGACATTTGCTAAAATGCTCCTAATCATTTAATCGACCTCAGCTGTGTGTGGATTTCACTAATGATTTAAGTCAACAAGGCCATGGTGGAGTCAGTCATGGGGATTAAAACACAATCTGCATTTGTGTTTTCTTAATGTTTGGTCAAAGGTACAGCATAAACAGACACAAAATGTTTACTTTTAGTATAGGTCTTTGAATATGAACACAACATTTTGTAATAATTTTTTTTTTTTTATTATTAGACATTTTGTGGCAGGCAGCTAGCTCTCTGCAACTCTCACATGGTGCCCACTGAAGCTAAGCAGCGCTGCGCCTGGCTAGTACCTGGATGGGAGACCACATGGGAAAGCTAGGTTGCCGCCGGAAGAGGTGTTAGTGAGGCCAACAGGGGGCTCTCAACCTGCGGTCTGTGTGGGACTCTATTAAACCGGGGACTCGTTAATCTCTCGTTAAAAATTCCAGGATGTCCTTCGAAAAAGGAGTAGGGGTTTAACTTGCCCACTGGACTCTGTCCATCATGGCATCCTAACCATCCCCATATTCCCCCCAAAAATCTGTAAAAGCCAGAAAAGTGCTATATAAATGTAAGGAATTATTATTATTATTATTATTATTATAGTAATACAATTTAATTTAATTAATTATACACATTTAATTTATTCAAAAGTTATACATTTATAATATAATATATTGAAGTAGGGCCTCACAGTGGCGCAGTGGGTAGCACGTTCGCCTCACAGGAAGAAGGTCGCTGATCGCTGGTTCGAGCCTCGGCTGGGTCAGTTGGCGTTTCTGTGTGGAGTTTGCATGTTCTCCCTGTGTTGGTGTGGGTTTCCTCCGGGTGCTCCGGTTTCCCCCACAAGTCCAAAGACATGCAGTATAGGTGAATTGGGTAAGCTAAATTGTCCGTAGTGCATGAGTGTGAATGGATGTTTCCCAGAGATGGGTTGCAGCTGGAAGGGCATCCGCTGCGTAAAACATATGCTGGATAAGTTGGCGGTTCATTCCGCTGTGGTGACCCCAGATTAATAAAGGGACTAAGCCGAAATGAAAATGAATGAATGAATATATTGAAGTAGCTCTTTTGTATTTTTGTCTTTGAGCTCTGCTTCGTCATTACAGAAATATATTCAAATAAAAATATATATTCAAATAAATTATTGATAATTATTAATAAAAATTAATAATAATGATGATTTGTTCTTGTTATTATTACTTATGTTTTTAGGTGTTTTTGTATAAAATAAAAAATGTTAAAAACAAGTTAAATTGCTAGTATCATATTAATCATATAATGTGTGTATTTTCTTTATTAACCAAATTAAATACGTTTATGAATTAAAAGGATTCCCAAACGTGTGTATGTTTTTTTTAATTATTATTATTATTATTGGTAACATTTCAAATAACACAAAATCACTATAGTTAAATATGTTAAGTTATTAACACATTTTACCTTAATGCATATATATTTTATATAATATATAAAGACTACATAGGGCGACACGGTGGCTCAGTGGTTAGCACTGTCGCCTCACAGCAAAAAGGCCGCTGGCTGTGTCAGTGTTCGTCCGCGTCATCCTTTGTTTATGTCATGTGCTTTCTTTGTCCTTCTCCCGCCACCGTCATTGTTAATCTGTTCCACCTGCGTTCATCCCTTCTGTGTCATCTGTGTAATCACTCTACCCTCCATATATACCCTTTCGTCTGTGTCCATTGTTGTCCGGTATTTTGGTTCGTGTGGGTCTCGTCCTGTCTTCCCGTATCCTGTATCTCTTCCCCGTAAGTGTCAATAAACCCGTTTTGTAATGTTTCTCCGTCTCCCTCTCGTCTTGTTATCCTCCGCCCTCCGGGCGTTACAGGCTGGAGTCCACGCTGAGTCAGTTGGCATTTCTGTGTGGAGTTTGCATGTTCTCCCCGTGTTCGCGTGGGTTTCCTCCAGGTGCTCTGGTTTCCCCCACAGTCCAAAGACATGCGGTATAGGTGATTTGAATAAACTAAATTTGCCGTAGTGTGTGTGTGTGTGGATGGGTGTTTCCCAGTACTGGGTTGCAGCTGGAAGGGCATCCGC
This sequence comes from Danio choprae, assembly GCA_903798125.1. Taxonomy (NCBI): domain Eukaryota; kingdom Metazoa; phylum Chordata; class Actinopteri; order Cypriniformes; family Danionidae; genus Danio; species Danio choprae. The sequence goes on along the minus strand of CAIGQW010055978.1, from coordinate 3,868,722 downwards.
TGTGTAAAACATATGGTAGATAAGTTGGCGGTTCATTCCACTGTGGCGATTCCTGGTGAATAAAGGGACTAAGCCGAAGGAAAATGAATGAATGAATAATGATTTTATATAATATTTACTTAAACTGAAGAAAATTTGACACTATAAATGACAACATTTGGTCCCTCTCTAGAAAGAGTAAATATTACTCTTTTTTTCCAGAGTTCATTTTACTCAATTTAGTGTTAAAATATTACTCTTTAGTGTAATATTTGACTCTATTTTGCGTTTTTTTTAAATCTCATACTATTTTACTCAGTTGAGAGTTATAAGAAATTAACTCTGCTATATTTTTTAATGGGCGTCACGGTGGCACAGTGGGTAGCACAATCGCCTCACAGCAAAAAGGTCGCTGGTTCGAGCCTCAGCTGGGTCAGTTGGCATTTCTGTGTGGAGTTTGCATGTTCCATGTTCTGAATTGGGTAAGCTAAATTGTCCGTAGTGTATGTTTGTGAATGAGTGTGTATGGTTGCAGAGATGGGTTGCAGCTGGAAGGGCATCCGCTGCGTAAAACATATGCTGGATAAGTTAGCGGTTCATTCCGCTGTGTCGCTTCATTCCTCATTGACCACAGATTAATAAAGGGACTAAGCCGAAAAGAAAATGAATGAATGAATGAATGAATGAATGAATGAATGAATGAATGAATATATTTTTAAACTATGTTTAGAGGAACTTCAGATTTACTCTGCCACTATTTTACTCAATCTTATCCTGCATGACCATATTGTAGATCCCTTAACCCTTCCTAAACAGAACTACAAATATTATACAAACATAGTAATACAAACAGGGTTTAACCTTTCAGATGTTTCAGTGTAAATCTAGCAAACCTGATCTGATATCAACATCAGACGAGACTTTAAATGCAAAATATAACCTTAACCTCAGCTATCCCCAAGCTAAGCATCTTTAATCCAAGTTCAAAGGTGGGTTTTTTTTCTAAGCAGGACATTTTTCTTAGAGAAGCCAATTTGGACTCTCTCAAGAACCTGTTTGAATTGGGCTTGAAATGAAAACGACGCTCTATCTGTCCAGTCCTGCGTGAGTCAAAGATGATTCTCAGCCTTTCATCTGCTCACCAAGAGGTGCATGACTCACGCTGGCATATTAGTGTTTCCTTGGCAATGCAATATCTTTATTAGAACAGGAAGGAACAGGAAACATGGTTATTGGTCTTATATAACTTTTGTGTTCTTACCCTGGGCAACCCGAAGGAAGTCACAGTCCTTGAAAAAAGTATTTTCCTGAAAATTACATTATCGGAGACTCCCTTGTTTAGAGGGATAAAATGTCAAAGGTATGGGAGGAACATCTTGGGTGTTAAGCACCATTATTTATTTGTTGACATTAGCATTAAATACCAGAGCAGTGGAGGATTGTTTTTGCCACTGAATTAATAAAACAAAATGATAATAATTCCATATTGTCATCTGTAGCTCTATTTCTCATTTTACACTTTTGTTGCATGATGTCTACATGCATCGACAGTAAAATAATTTGTAAATAAACCAGAATTTTTTATATATATATGTACAGTTGAAGTCAGAATTATTAGCCCACCTGTATATTTCTTCCCCAATTTCTAAAAAAAAAAAAATTTCACCACATTTCTAAACATAATAGTTTTAATAACGAATTTCTAATAACTTATTTCTTTTATCTTTGCCATGATGACAGTACATTTTATCTTACTAGATATTTTCAAGATACTAGTGTTCAGCTTAAAGTGCAATTTAAAGACTTAACTAGGTAAATTAGGCAGGTTAGGGTAATTAGGCAAATCATTGTATAACGATGGTTTGTTCTGTAGACAATTAAGAAAAAAAAATTGCTTAAAGGGGCTAATAATATTGACCTTAAAATAGTTTTTTAAAAAAACTACTTTTGTTCTAGCTGAATTAAAACAAATAAGATATTATCCAGAAGAAAAAATATAGGAAATACTGTGGAAAAACTCCTTGCACTGTTAAACATCTTTTTGGAATATTTTAGTAAATAAATAAATAAATAAATAAATAAATAAATAAATAAATAAATTGACAGGAGGGCGAATAATTTTGACTTCAACAGTTTTTTTAAAGTACTTAAAAATTGTTTTAGATAATGTTTTAATTCATGCATGAAGTGTTTAAAACTGGAAGAATAGTAGGGAATCTTCATCTTTGAGGAAGAAATGTCAAACCATATATCAAACATAACAAATCAAACCATTAAAAAACAGTAGAACTCATGGTTATGTTAATGGTGAAAGTAAGAGCATTTCCACACCCACAATGCAAAGGGAACTCAAGGGATTAGCCTTATTTTGCAAAATAACTAATAAAATGTACTGTCATCATATCAAAGACAAAAGAAATCAATTATTAAATTAGTTATTAAAACTATTATGTTGGGCCTCACAGTGGCGCAGTGGGTAGCACGTTCGCCTCACAGCAAGAAGGTCGCTGGTTCGAGCCCCGGCTGGGTCAGTTGGCGTTTCTGTGTGGAGTTTGCATGTTCTCCCTGTGTTGGCGTGGGTTTCCTCCGGGTGCTCCGGTTTCCCCCACAAGTCCAAAGACATGCGGTATAGGTGAATTGGGTAGACTAAATTGTCCGAAGTGTATGAGTGTGAATGGGTGTGTATGGATGTTTCCCAGAAATGGGTTGCAGCTGGAAGGGCATCCGCTGCGTAAAACATGTGCTGGATAAGTTGGCGGTTCATTCCGCTGTGGCGACCCCAGATTAATAAAGGTAAGCCGAAATGAAAATGAATGAATGAATGAACTATTATGTTGAATATAAATCCTGCTGCCTGTCAATCACATGACATCACAGCAGTACCAAACCGCAAAGATCCAATCAGTAGATTCAATCTTATGTACATCAGAATAGGTAAAAATAATAATAATTCAGTATTTCAATTTCTGGTTCATGCCAACTAATTAAAAAAAACTGTATTCGATGGAATTGTTTAACTGTTTCCTGTTAAACAAAACTATAAGATGAAGTTTAGAACATTTTTGTCGTGTTCATCAGACTGTCTTAAAGTTTTCATGAATAACCAAATCTATCTCATGGCAATTCATAACTTATTTAAATTTAGTGTCTAATAGGGGAGTGTTTCGCAACCACATTCCTGGAGGACCACCAGCTCTGCACATTTTCCATGTCTCCTTAACCAAACACACCTGATTCAGATCATCAGCTCATTAGCAGAGACTGAAAGACCTGTAATGGTTGTGACAAAGTTGACATCCAAAACATCCAGTGTTGGTGGTCCTCCAGGAGCGTGGTTGAGAAACACTGTAATAAATACCCTAGTAAAGTATGCAGAAGTATTTTTAATTTTCAGTAACCCAGTTCAAGCGCTTCCGGTAAACTGTATGCCGTTACAAAATCGATGCGTTTAAGGTTTGTTTTCTTTAAAATACAGTGATTCTCACTGCCTGATTGACATACGATATAAAGTGGGTCTTAGAATGCAGAAGAAGCACTGCACTAAATCCCATTGTTCCACGCCATGTCTTTAAAATATGAACATTTATTTTACCACAGTATTTTCAATAGAGTTTCTGCACTCTCTGTGCTGTGAATGCTGAAGTCTATTTAACCAAATATATTTTAGTTACATTACAACATCGCTGCTATAAAAGGAACTTTATGAAATTGAAAATAGTCACATTAAACAAAAAACAAAAAAGCTGTGCATATACCCCATTGGAATGAATTTGTACAGTCACATGTGTACAATTTAGTGCGATTTTCTCATCCCCCAATGAAAGGAGTGTTTAGGGGGGGAGTTTGGTGCCACTCCTCATTTTAAAAATCCTACATTTCCGTACAAATGAACTTGTATGAATTAGCCACTAAACTGACAAAACGTAAAATAGTTATGTTTCCTCATAAGAACAGGCTGGAATAACACGAGTCGAGTGAATTATGACAGCCTCTCAGCAGTGTGATTGCAGAGAGCAACTTTCTCACAAGGGAAATTGCTGTTTTAGTGTCGAGCATTCCTTCAAATTCCGCCATAGAGTGTTTATCAAGATCGCACAATCACAGGTTGATTAAACCAATTTTTTTTTTACATTTTTCCCACACCAAATATTAATAGCAAGCTTAATTTCTTCCCCTGACATAGCATGGCATTCGAGATGGTACAGCTATCACATACACAACAGCATCAGAAGCATAATTCCACATGATCCATTCATATGTGAGTCACATCCACGGCTGTTAGCGAGCGCTTTGAGCCTGACTCTAATGTGACAGAGGTTAATAGAGAAGGAGGACAGCTTGACATTTCAAGTCTCATTTTAACACACATTTACCTGAGCACTTGCCAGCTTATTAATTACCAGTAGTAATTGCCTTCTTGAGGTATGCAACCACAAAATATAGCTGGAAATGGAGAGTCATATATAAAATGTTTGTACTGTGGAAAATGATATGCATGCAAGTGTTTAAAAAGCTTATGCTGTATGTCCCTTGCATTTATAATCATTTATATTTTATATATTAAGGAGCCAGAAGGCAAGATGAGTGGCAATTTCTACACTGTAACAAAAATCTTGCTTCCTTAAATGTTTTAGCTGAATTAAATGAACTTTTCTAGTGGTCTCAACTTGCATCAATCAAACTGACAAACAATATGAAGTTAAACTTTGTATAACTTAAAAAAATGTAATTGAAACCTGATTAACTTATTAAAATAAGTTAGAGCAACATAGAAATATTTGTTGTCTTGGCTTTTTGTCATTACATTACAGTGTAATGATCAATCTGGGGCGACACGGTGGCTCACTGGTTAGCACTGTCGCCTCACACCAGCAAGAAGGTCGCTGGTTTGAGTCCCGGCTGGGCCAATTGGCATTTCTGTGTGGAGTTTGCATGTTCTCCCCGTGTTGGCGTGGGTTTCCTCCAGGTGCTCCAGTTTCCCCCACAGACCAAAGACATACGCAGTTGGCATCCAATAGTTGGCGGTGCATTCCGCTGTGGCAACCCCTGATAAATAAGGGACTAAGCTAAAGAAAAATTAATGAATTAATAATTAATCTTTGACTGCATTATGAGGATTTCACATTCAGAAACAACACAGTAAGGGGATTCTTCAGTTCATCAAGGTGTTGAGTGAATGATTCAGTGATTCACTCATGAAAAACAATAACCATGGGCAAATTTCTGAATTTATTTGAATCATTGAAACAATTGGTTCATTGAATGATTCTTTAACACGCTCTTAGAGGTTTACTATTTTTTATTTTAAATAACTTAAATGTTTTAAACAAATCAATTGAGTGAATGATTCAGTGATTCACTAGTTTAAAAAAAACTTTTCTTGGCAAATTCATTCATTTATTCATTTTCCTTCGACTTAGTCCCTTATTTATCAGGGCTCACCACAGCGGAATGAACCGACAACTATTCCAGCATATGTTTTACGCAGTGGATGCCCTTTCAGCCGCAACCCAGTACTGGGAACCACACATACACTCTCACATTCACACACACACTCATACAATATGTCCAATTTAGCTCATTCAATTCTCTTACTGTATACCACATGTCTTTGGACTGTGGGGGAAACCAGAGCACCCGGAGGAAACCCACATGAACACGGGGAAACTCCATGCAAACTCCATGCAAAATGAGCTTACACTCAGAAATGCCAACTGGCCCAGCCAGGACTTGAACCAGAGACCTTCTTGCTGTGAGGTGACAATGCTAACACCAAGCCACCGTGCCACCAGTCTCGACAAACTCGTAAATAAATTAACATTGTTAATCAAATCTTTTCAGTTGATGATTCTTTAACCCACTCATAAAACCTTTTGTTTCTAAAGCAATTGATGTTATAGAATACATGCGCGTACACTGAAAAAAACTATTTCTGCAAAACTGTTACTAACAATTTATTTGGGCTGAATTTGAACAAACTAATTAAAATAAGTAGCATAATTTGTTTGTTTAAATTCAGCCCAAATAAATTGTTTACAACCACTTACCTTAAAAAAGTTTTAGAAATCCAATGAATCATCTTTGAATAATTTTTTCATTGTAGGAAATTCCTGAAAGAATTAAACAAATAAGTTCAGTAAATGATTCTTTGACTCGATCATAAATAGTCACTTGTTTTGTTTCTGAATGAATCAAAGTTTTTGAACAAATGATTCAAAGATTCTTTAAGACAATCACTTAGTTCATTTCCGTAGGGAACTGATTTAACTGGGTCAATTAATGTTTCTTTGACTGACTTAAATATATACATAATATTTATAAGAAACGTCACTCATTTTGTTTATATATATATATATATATATATATATATATATATATATATATTTATTTTTTTTTGTTTATCAATCAGAACCACTTTGCTGAAATAATGATATAACCATCATTGAAAAATCTCTTTGCACAGACTGTCTGAAATGTGTGCATAAATGCTGTTGTAACATTTCACAATAAGGTTCAATTACTGTAGTTAATATTAGTTAATGCATTCACTAACATGAACCAAAAATGAACAATACGGAATTTTTGCTGTAATTGATTTACAGTTAGCTTATCGGCAGCGGTTCGCCAGCAGCTCACTGTAAATCAATTACAGCGAAAATACTGTAATTACATTTACAGCATCATTCATCTTGCTGTATATG
>CAIGQW010055978.1:3817975-3844690 GCA_903798125.1 Danio choprae | reverse complement strand
TGGATGGGTGGATAGATGAAATACAAGAGATTATGGATGGGTGGATAAATGAAATACAAGAGATTATGGATGGGTGGATAGATGAAATACAAGAGATTATGGATAGATGGAATACAGGAGATTATGGATGGGTGGATGGATGGAATACAAGAGATTATGGATGGATGGATGGATGGATGGATGGATGGATGGATGGATCGATGGATGGATGGATGGAATACAAAAGATTCAGGATGGGTGGATGGATGGATGGATGGAATACAAGAGATTATGGATGGATGGATGGATGGATGGATAAATGGAGGATGGATGGATGGAATACAAGAGATTCAGGATGGGTGGATAGATGAATGGATGGATGTTATCTTTAATACAGTATTTTAAATAGTCATGCTTAAAACAATCAGAAATATATATATCTTTCAAGGCTTTAAGAAAGAAACTGCAAACTTGCAAAAACAAGTCTGTTTTACCTAACTGCATTGCTTTAAGCATAAACAAGACTTAATATATTTTTCTTTTTCCTCTCAAACAAATGTGTCTCAAGCAAGTGTATTATCATAAGAATATTTAGTAACTAGAAATTGAGAAGAAACGCTATAGAGACAGCAACTTTAGTGTGCAACAACTGAATAGAATAAAACAGAATACGAGTTAGTTTAGCTCAGAATTATGCAAATTACATACAACAAAAAAGATGCAACATCATCCTCAAGCACTAGCCGTTCTTTGAAATTATATTTCACTTGCAATTGCAATCACTCTAATGTTTGTTGGTGCTCCTTAATTTATTGGCCCTCATAAATGACTGTTGATAACCCACTTCTCTATATGGAGTGATGATTTACTGCTATTGGAGAGCAGGAGGGAATGGTGATAAATGGCTGTTCAGGCTCTTCCTCCTGAGCTTGTACATCCATCTCCAGGCTGAGCATCTGCCCGCTGCGTCTGAAAGATGAGACTAAAATGAGTTATATTTGACCTATAAACTCATAAAAAAAGTGTGACATCTTGACTGTTTTTGTGTCACTGGGTAATCTGAGAAAATAAAGAAATAAATCCAACCGACGATTGAAAGGAAATGAGCCGAAATCCATTTGATTGGATTTTATGTTTCAGGATTGTTGTCATGAAATTCATTTCATACATAGCTGCTTCTGCATTAGAATAAAGCACGAGTTCGATGATGTTAAACCAAAAGATTGAACCCAGACACGCATAAAATTTCCCAAACATCTACTATCGATTTATTTTAAACAACAACTGTACAAAATACAAATACAAAACGTGTTTTAATACAGCAAGGGAGGCATTTAAACACCAATAATGAACAAATATCTCCACCATGCACTTTTTGTTTGCTTACATCACAACAGATGTACATTTCATTCACTTGGAGTCGACTGATTATAAAGAAAAAAAAATCATAAGTGTTTCAGTTCTGTCAGGTTTAAAATGTCACGTCACAATTCATATTCATACAGATAATCAACAGCAACCAAATACTGAACATGACAGATCAGAAATGTTTTCTTTTAGTAGGCAGATATCAAAAAACAAGGTATTTACAGCATTAAATAATCGTTAAGTTAACTTCCTCTGTCCGTTATACCACAACAACACAAATCATACAGATATAAACATCTAAAATCACAAATTATCTTCATCTCCTCTTTAATTTTGCATCATCTGCAAAATTGTCTAAAACTAAAACATAAAAACAGACTAACTGGATGCTTTTGTGCGCAATACAGGAGTCAAAATTGTGATTTGCTGAAGTTAAAGAGATCAAGAGTTCACCCAAGAATGAACATTCATTCATTCATTTTCCTTCAGCTTAGTCCCTTATTTATCAGGGGTCGCCACAGCGGAATGAACCGCCTACTGTTCCGTCGTATGTTTTACACAGCGGATGCCCTTCCAGCCGCAACCCTGGAAACACCCATACACTATTTAATTCACACACACTCATACATTATGGGCAATTTAGTTCATCCAAATTCACCTATAGCACATGTCTTTGGACTGTGGAGAGAAACTGGAGAACCCGGAGGAAGCCCACGCCAACACAGGGGCAAACTCCACACAGAAATGCCAACTGGCCCAGCCGGGACTCGAACCAGTGACCTTCTTGCTGTGAGGCAACAGTGCTAACCACTGAGCCACCATGCCGCCCCCAACAATGAACATTTGCTGTTAATGGGAACTTTTTTTTAATTAAGGAGATTTTTACCTGAAACTGTGGTAGATGGTGCTTCAGAAAATTAATGGCAACTGTCACTTTAAGAGTCAAAACACAAATTCAGTTCAAAAAAAATTATTACCTGTACATTGAGGTCTTATGGAGCCAATCGATTGGTTTGTGCAAGAAACTGAACAGCATTTTTAATATTATTAACTAGGGCTGGGTGATATAACAGTAAATACTGTTACCGCAGAATAAATTGTCAACTGTCATTTATTTTGGAATTGTGTGTACATGTAGGTACACTGTAAAAAATCATGGGTTCCACACAATTCTTTCATGTTGTCCCAACACAAATTTAGTAGTTAGCTTAATTTGTTTTTACAAATTTAAGCGGATTGAACATAAAATAATTAAGTTGTCCCACAAAAAACACAAAAGAATTGTGTCGATTCAGCTCATTTAAATAAGTAGTTTGAACAAGCAGCAAAAATATGCCTCTGCAGACTAACAGCCTCCCCCAGGTCCTAATGCTCGACCGGTAACACGACTGAGTCATTAAACTTAAAATATAGGAAAAAAGGATTGACTTATTGATTGACACCAATCATACAGAGTTTACTTCGGTATCTGCTCTAATAATCCCTTTTCTTTACAACATCGCTCCCAAGCAGTCTCACGCTGGGTCCTAGTGCCTGCCCCGTGAGAGATTTATTCAGGGGCTGCTGTGTTACACTGATAAACATTAAAATAAATATGTTAGCTCTTTCTAGGAACAAAGCATCAGCTGGTGGTCATAAAATCATTTCTGATTTTAATTTATTGTGAGAAGCTAACACTTATGGGGAATAAAAATGTCAACCCTGACTCTGTAAATTAATAGTTGTCTAAAACACACAGACAGAAAAGATATAAGCATCAACTCAGGTAAAAGGAGTTTGAAAATATCGGCAGAAAGAAAATCCATTATTCTGCATCTCTACTACACTCTACTACACGAAAAATATCTGTTAATCAGTTATTAACTGTCATATTTTGTTGTTCACAAATGTTTTCTGTTTATTTATTGTTGTGAATGGAGTATGGGGCCTTGATCTCTGCTCTGTCGACTTTTGATGTTGAAAATTCAACTCTACAGTTCAACAAAGTGACTTTGATTGACATTTTAGTAGTTTGAAATAATATAATGTATAAGAAATAATATATAGAGAATTAAGTCTGTACAATAACAGAAAATGTACTGGCAGTTTATTACAAGGTTTTTGTACAGTAATATACAACACCAAGCCAAACAATATATCACTAAAATCTCAATATATCATTAAAAATGCTACTAAAAGTCACATTTAAAAGTTAAAAAGGTTAAAGATTGTTGAAGGAAAGATCAAGGTCCCTTAATGCAATGCAAAAGCATAAATAAATGAGGAAAAATAAAAACATGAATCACAAAATTCATTATTATAACAAAATTCATTAACCTTTTTCTGGAATAACTACCTACTTAAATTACTACTCTGTGAAATATATTATTACCCCAAAATAAATAGAAATAGAAATTTAGTCAAACTGCACACCCTTTTTATTACCTTTAATCCAGTCTCAAGCAAAGGTCATAAGTGCAATTACGGCACTCTTGAACACAAGCTTCCTGTCAAATAAAGACAGATGTTCCGTTTCTTGAACAGCTTGATTGATTCGCTTCATTAGACCTCAATGTATCATCAGGAGCCACAGGTATTAATTTGTTTGTTTGTTTTTTGACTCTCAAAGAGCCAGTGGCCATTAACTTGCATTCAGAGTAAAAATAAATCTTCTTTAATGATCTAATGAAGTAAAAAAAAAGAAAAAGATTGCCCTAGGGGTGAGCAAATAAACAACAAATGTTAATTTTTGGGCAAACTTTCCCTTTAAGGGTTTGAATGAGCAAATCAGTGTTTTGTGCCTCGTGAAGCTGTGCATTTATACTCCTTTCTAAAAGTAAGTGTCACATTTTTACTCTTAAAAATGACAAAACTGAAAGCTGAAGCAATCATCTGTCCGTTTCTCCGGAGCGCAGTGTGAGTGACAGCTGTTCCTGGAACAAGTTTTCCAGAGTGATGATTTGGCAGTGATGCGTGCAGCTGTTGCCACAGTGACCGCTGGCCTAAGCTTTGAGTCTTCTGGCTGGAAGTAGCCAAGAACTCAGGCTGAGATCATTCACTCAATCACCTCCAGATCAATACCATCACCAGTCACAGTCAATCAGCCATTCAACTGTCCGTCTGTGCTTAGCCATGATTGCTTTACCCCATCAGCACTGCACTGAACAGGCCTATTTTAGACACTATACACAAGATCAAATGTTTGGAATGATTAAAATATCTTCTTTTTTTTAAAAATAAGTGTCTTTTTCTAGTCACCAAGGCTCGATTTGTTTGATCAAAAATGCAGTAAAACCTATTTATAATTTAATATATTTTAAATATTTAACGTTTTATTTGAATGTATTTTCAGATGTAGTAAATGTCTTTGATGCAAAGCTGAATGTTACTCCAGTCTTTAGTCATCTTTCTCTAATACATTTTAGTGTCACATGGTCTCTAAAATCCTATATATATAATATAGATAAAAAATAGTTTAGTGATAAAATAAGAAAAATAAATGTTTTTTTTTTTTTTACCCAATTAACAGATATTTTACTATTCATTTACTGGAGTAATACTGATGAAAATCCAACGCTGCCATCATATGAAATTAATTAGATATTTTTTAAACAAAACAGAAAACAGTTATTGTATACTATAACAATATTTCACAATGTTCCTTTTTGCTACTGCATTTATAATCAAATAAATTGCTCAAAACCCTTTTTTTTAAATCATTACTCCAAACTTCTGACCAGTACCGTAAATCTACTTTCATAGGCTACGAATTAAATCAGCTTAGCTTTAAATTTGCAGCTAAAAGTCTGTGATTGTCAAAATGCTATTTCACTGAGCAGCACTGCGATGAAGCGATCATCTGACCATCACACGTGTTAAGCAGTGGCCAGTGTGTCTTTAGCAGGCTCTTTAAAGCACAGCCTCTTCCGCTCGGGCAGCAGCTCTTCTGCGGCCCCCCGGATGTCGTCCAGCTCAGTGGTGTAGTGGTCTGGACTCTCTCCGTTGGATGTCTCCTTGATGACGCTGTATGTGAGGGCCACACTGTACGCTGGGGGCTTTTCTGAGCGCTGAGCCCTGCAGTGGCACAGTTTGTGGAAGGCAGCACGAAACTTCTGTGACATGGCGTTGTAGATGATGGGGTTGATGGCGCTGTTCATGTAGATGCAGAGACGGCAGAACAGAAGGAAACAGGTGTCCAGATAGGCTTCCTTGAGGAAGGAGTTGACCACCACTAACGTCCGGTATGGCATCCAGAGCAGAGCGAAGAGGATCACCACCACTGCCAGCATCTTTGTCACCTACAGGATGGCACAAGTTTTCAGTTATGTAACTCATATTAACAAGAAAAAAAAATTATATATATATATGAAAAGATTTAAAGACTTAAAGATTTGTACAAATTTTTCCAAGGGCCTCACAGTGGCGCAGTGACTAGCACGTTCGCCTCACAGCAAGAAGGTCGAGCCTCGGCTGGGTCAGTTGGCGTTTCTGTGTGGAGTTTGCATGTTCTCCCCGTGTTTGCGTGGGTTTCCTCCAGGTGCTCCGGTTTCCCCCACAAGTCCAAAGACATGCGGTATAGGTGAATTGGGTAAGCTAAATTGTCCGTAGTGTATGTGTGCGAATGAGAGTGTGTGGATGTTTCCCAGTGATGGGTTGCAGCTGGAAGGGCATCCGCTGCATAAAACATATGCTGGATAAGTTGGCGGTTCATTCCGCTGTGGCGATCCCAGATTAATAAAGGGATTAAGCCGAAATTAAAATGAATAAATGAATTATATACATCCCTGTACAGTCATAATCCACATTGCCAGATTTTTGCACATTTTGTCAGTTTAATGTAATGCATATTTAAATGACTTGTTAATTTTACCATTGTGCTGTAAAAGAACAAAGGATAGGCCTATCACATAATACACTAAAATAGTATTAGTGTATTTTATGCTAGAGTAGTTATTGTTACCTTCAACAGTGTTTTAGTGAAATATGGGTAGGCCTATGGCCTCCATTTTGTTTGTATTCTAAACCATTAATGATTAATCTTACATATTTAGATTGTTATCCTTTTTAATACATCTGGTTGTGTTAGATGAACTTGTGTGAAAAAGGGTGACTGGATACCTGTTTTTAATTAGAGAGGTGCTAACATGCTTATTTTAATTTTTCACTTAATCTTGGACCTCTAAACGAGTATAATCATGATTATCACGGTGCAGCTGCTGTATGCTAGGCTAGATTGTTGTCAGAAGTGTTAACACACCATAACATGTCACGGATCATTTACTGAACACACAGGTTTAGATCCAGGGAAAACTCATAGCTTTAAGACCTTTTTTACGAAGGTCATGAAAGGTATGTTTTCTCAGCATGGTCAAAGAGCCCTGGAGCGACACAACAACAGCACAAGTGCAGTCGCTGTGAGTTTATAAGCGAGTCTCTGCCTTCACTATGCATTTGGACCATTACCTGCTTCAGGCTATGTGAGCAATCACAACTCATCTCATTTCTCAACGTCTGTGTTCTGGTTCTGGATCACACACAAAAATGTTTCCTGCACCACGAGACCAAAAGCAGTCCGATTTACGAACAGATAACTCTTATTGTGCCAACTCTTCAACATGAATAAAATAGAGTCAATTTATTTCAATTCTCGAACCAATGATTCAAATGAGTCGATTCTTTAAAAACGCACATCACGACCCCAATTAATCGAACGGGATTTCAAGCGAATCAAAAACATAGCGATCAGAATCTCGAACGAATAACTCACGAGACCGTGAGATTTGGGTGTCAATGTGTAGAATCTTTGTTAACATTGTGAAATTAGAGTAGACTATTATTGTCGTACCTTAACTTGTCAGTTATGAATAATTACTGTAGTGCATTTATGGCATCTCTAAACGTGTAAAAAAAAACCCTGTAGGCCTGTAACATTTTTTGCAAGTCGTGTATTAAATTAATTTTCGACGCTACAGTTAGAACTTATTATTCTATCCATCAACCCATAAATTCAAATATCTTTCCTTATTCAGCCATAAACAGTCAAAAGCTTTTAAAGGAATCGAAACCTGAATCAACTCCTTAAAACTCACGAACCAGCGAATCCTTCAGAACTCATCGCGCGCGCGCAATTACGCACAGAAGAAAACTCACTTCGGAGCAAAAAAACTAAGCCAACTCTTTACCTGTCTCCGAGACGCCACAGTCGTGCTGTTGGATGAACTCCTGGAGTTACCGTGAACCGACGACTCCTTCTTCCAATTCCTTCGACTTTCCTTTGGATCCGACGGGAGTGGGTTGAGGAACAGGATTCTTGCGATCAATCCGTATAAAACAGTGGCTAACAAAAGCGGGATAACGTAGAAAACCGCGTAATCTGTAAAATAAATAGGCAAATACAGTTCTCTGGACACTTTGTAGCCGCACGTCACAAGGACAGCGTTGTCATAAACTTTCTCACTCGTGTCCAACAGATAAAACCACATAACGCAATAGAGGGACGTTAAAACCCAGACAAGCACAATGATCTTCTTGGCTCTGGAGATGGTGCACATGAACTGTGCTTTTATCGGGTGGCAAATGGCAATGTAGCGTTCGATGGTGAAGGCTGTGATGGAGCAGGAGGATGCGTTGATGCCCAGATACTGGAAATAAGTGATGGAGAGGCACCCGGCGTAGCCGTACACCCACTGACCGCCGAACAGGATCTCGGTGATGTTGGGCAGCCCGGCTGCAGTTAAAACCATGAGATCGGCAACTGCCAGGCTCACCAAGTAGCAGTTAGTCGGGGTACGCATGTGTTTGGTCGTCAAGACCACAAGAATGACCATAACATTCCCAACAATTCCAACTCCACAAATAAGTATTACTAATAAGATGCTCACCACCTTGTATTCGACACTGTTATCAGTCCAAGTCCCGTTGCTGAAAGTGCCGTTCTCCATGCTCCGCTTCTGTGTGATTCTTGTTGCGCAAAAATCACTTTTCAGGACGCGCGCAGAAAGGTCATGTTTCAGTATTCCAAAGCAAGGAAAATCCGTAAAGTTCAAATATAAGACGTGCTGAATGTTCTTCTGTAACTAAGCACCATTCACCCGCAGGCTTCAGATCTCAGAGATGAAAATTAAAGCGTTTGGTGTAAAGCCAAAAATGTGTCCGTGGTAATTTGTGTGATCACCAGAAATCCTCGGTCTGGTGTGCATAACTGCGGAGAGCTGACAGAGGTGTTGCACCGCCCAGGGCAGAACAGGCTGATATGGTCTCTCGAAGACCCCTGTAACCCTAATACGCACCCGAGAGCGTCAGGAAGGGCAGACTGTGGTGTGCATAATGCAGCAGCGCGCGCGCAAGAGGGGAAGTGTCTGCTCAATTACAGAGTTCTCCGCTAAACTGCCCCAAAATCCCCTAAATATAGGACCATGTCACTTTCTAATTGCAGTGTTCCTCCGCAATATGGTGTTTGTTTAAATATCAGTTTGCTTTGGTTATGTCGGAAGTGATAGTGCTTGTTTTTCAGGGTTGTGATAAGGTTAGAGATTGATCGAGCTCAGGAAGGCTGGTCCAGTTTGATTTCACCTTTAGAATGATGGAGGCTTAAATACCGTTCTCTGGTATAGATCAGCGGTTTACACCCAGGAGAGCCATCATTGACATTTAACCGAGTCAGTCGAGGATGCACAGGTTTATAGTCTGCTGTGTACACTACCATTCAAAAGTGTTTTTTGTGTGAAAATATGAACTTAATCTAACACAACTGTTGTTTGCGCAAATCTAATTTAAAATGTAATTCATCCCAAAGAGGGCCTCACAGTGGCGCAGTGGGTAGCACGTTCGCCTCACAGCAAGAAGTCACTGGTTCGAGCCTCGGCTGGGTCAGTTGGCGTTTCTGTGTGGAGTTTGCATGTTCTCCCTGTGTTGGCGTGGGTTTCCTCCGGGTGCTCCGGTTTCCCCCACAGTCCAAAGACATGCGGTATAGGTGAATTGGGTAGACTAAATTGTCCGTAGTGTATGAGTGTGAATGGGTGTGTGTGGATGTTTCCCAGAGATGGGTTGCAGCTGGAAGGGCATCCGCTGCGTAAAACATATGCTGGATAAGTTGGCGGTTCATTCCGCTGTGGTGACCCCAGATTAATAAAGGGACTAAGCCGAAAAGAAAATGAATGAATGAATGTTTCTCAAATATTCCAGCAAATTAATAAATGAATGAACAAAGAAGAAGAAAAAGAAGTTAATCATTAAAATAAGCAAATTTCAGCAAATTTGTAGTACATACTTGAACTGATAAAGATCTGGGCCACCAATGCAAATACATTTGTATCATAAATGTAAA
The DNA here is from genome assembly GCA_903798125.1 of Danio choprae. Taxonomy (NCBI): domain Eukaryota; kingdom Metazoa; phylum Chordata; class Actinopteri; order Cypriniformes; family Danionidae; genus Danio; species Danio choprae. Next base: position 3,835,038 of record CAIGQW010055978.1, on the reverse strand, counting down.
AGAAACTACTGTATTTTTAAGAAAAGAAATGTCAACAAAAAAAAAACTGCTTTTTAAAATGGGTCAAAATGACTCATACACAAAATGAACATAATACACATGTAATACAAATAAAACTAAATAAAATAAATCATAAGCCTGTTTATTTTCTGCTAGCTTTCAGGCAACGTTTCTCATTTTCATGTAGTTTAACTTGATGCACTTAAAACTAAATCTAAAATAAAAACTACCAAAACATAGATCCTTAAAATAAAAAGCAATTGATAAAAATATGGGCCTCACAGTGGCGCAGTGGGTAGCACGTTCGCCTCACAGCAAGAAGGTTGCTGGTTCGAGCCTCGGCTGGGTCAGTTGGCGTTTCTGTGTGGAGTTTGCATGTTCTCTCTGTGTTGGCGTGGGTTTCCTCCGGGTGTTCCGGTTTCCCCCACAAGTCCAAAGACATGCGGTACAGGTGAATTGGGTAGACTAAATTGTCCGTAGTGTATAAGTGTGAATGGGTGTGTATGGATGTTTCCCAGAGATGGGTTGCAGCTGGAAGGGCATCCGCTGCGTAAAACATATGCTGGATAAGTTGGCGGTTCATTCCGCTGTGGCGACCCCAGATTAATAAAGGGACTAAGCCGAAATGAAAATGAATGAATGAATGATAAAAATATACTAAAACTTGCAGAAAAATTAATTGAAACAGAAAACATATCAAATTAAAACAAAATAGACAAATATTACAGTAACTTCATGTTAAAATAACAGTGAATCAGGTAAGTTCATATTTGCTAATTCTTAATTTATTGTTAATTGTGTTCTTTGTCATAAGCATGACATTGTCATTCATTCTACACATAATAAAGCCAAATCATTTTTGACAGCTTTTGTGCTCTCGACTCTTAAAACAGACTGCTTTTATTTTCTAAAGAATAAAAGTTACCAACCAATTAGAAGCTGTCAAAATTTCTATATTATTTATTTATTTATCCACTGACTATACTACATTTTGCACCATTTTCAAAATACGCAAAGGTCAGATCTATATATGTAGAGTTTATGATATGTGAGCTGGTGATATCTGACGGCCATAAAGACATCACCCATTATGACCGCCTTAAAAAATATCAACACCATTTTCAGTAGGAGCTTCACACAGTCAAGTGTTTAATCTTTCTAGACCTTTGGAAGTGTACACAGCTAGAGAAATAGAAGTAAGATTTTGACAGATTTTATTATTTGTTTAAAGACAGATACATTGTTGTTTGTGCAATATATTTGCAACCATAAATTGTCTTCATATAGGTGATCTCCTATTAGCTTATGTAAATATTTGACTTTTAACACACGCGCTTTATATGGTTAGTGCTACACTGCCATCTTGTGGACATTTTAAAGAAACACAAACACGTTTCAGTTTAACTGCAGATGTTAGAATAAGAATCAGAAAAGAGCTTTAATGCCAGGTATGTTTACAAATACAGTGAATTTTGGCAGTGACAAGATGAAAACATAGATAATAATAAATGAATTTTTAAAATAAGAAGTGAATAGATAATAAAATATACAAATTGACACATCTATGTACAGGTATATTACTATACACGATATTGCAAGTATATCTATTTCATGTGGAAATTTAAATGTTCACTTACCATGTTGTTAAATAAATAAGTGTACATGTACATTCTAGAATTCGCTCTTACACTGATTTTGAATGGAGTAAATAATAATAGAAATAAAACATAATATAATAATAATCTAATGATTGTCATATACAATGAAATGACCTAACATATATTTTTATTTAAATGAAATTAATTATAATAAAATAAAATGTGTAATAGGTTCATAATTAGATTTAATACTGGGGAAATTAATAATATAATCTAATATAATATAATGGCGTTGCGGTGGCGCAGTGGGTATCGCTGTTGCCTCACAGCAAGAAGGTCGCTGGTTTGAGCATCGGCTAGGTCAGTTGGCATTTCTGTGTGGAGTTAGCATGTTCGCTTGAGATTCTGCCGGGTGCTCCGGTTTCCCCCACAAGTCCAAAGACATGCGCTATAGGTGAATTGGGTAAGCTAAAATTGTCCATAGTGTATGTGTGTGAATGAGAGTGTATGGATGTTTCCCAGTGATGGGTTGCAGCTGGAAGGGCATCTGCTGCGTAAAACATATGCTGGATAAGTTGGCGGTTCATTCTGCTGTGGCGACCCCAGATTAATAAAGGGACTAAGCCAAAATGAAAATGAATGAATGAATATAATATAACCTCTGATTTTGAAAGTTGTTTTTAATTTTGTTAAAAATTATTAAAATAATTTTAATATGACTTTGCCTAATAATACTGCTGTTATGTCATATAATTAAGATTTCATTAAATAGCCACTGGCAGCGTGGTGGCAAAGTGGGTAGCACAATCTCCTCACAGCAAGAAGGTCACTGGTTCGAGCCCCGACTGGGTCAGTTGGCATTTCTGTGTGGAGTTTGCATGTTCTCCCCGTGTTTGCGTGGGTTTCCTCCGGGTGCTCCGGTTTCCCCCACAATTTCAAAGACATGCGGTATAGGTGAATTGGGTAAGGTAAATTGTCCGTAGTGTATGTGTGTGAATGAGTGTGAATGGATGTTTCCCAGTGATGGGTTGCAGCTGGAAGGGCATCCGCTGCGTAAAACATATGCTGGATAAGTTGGCGGTTCATTCCGCTGTGGCGACCCCAGATTAATAAAGGGACTAAGCCGAAAAGAAAATGAATGAATGAATAAATAGCCACTGTCAAATGATTAACCAAAAATCACAACAGCCCTAAACTTTCCACTTAAAAAAAATTTACTTTTATTTTCAGATTATGATATTTGATTTTAGATAGTTTGTAATAGTTTGTCGGATCTCTCTATAAGCAAATAAGCAATGACAAAAGTTAACTTCCTCTAGAGATCTAAGAGATGATCAGACTGAAAAGCAAGAATTGATGAATACTGGAAACTGGCATGTATTCATAAAGACGAGACTGTGATTTCATCGCTTGTTGTGGAAATGAAATGAATAATTCATCATCTGCCGGAATGTATGAATCACTCATTCTCTAATTGAGTTTGATTTCAGCAAACTCCACGGTTTCAAACTCAAAGATGTTGTTCTGCTCTTTTAATGCAACACAATGCCAGAAAACCACTCCAAATTTGGCAGCAGCGCTGACTCAAACGAATAAATAAAACTTCTGGCTGCGACTCAGGACTATCTCATTCTTCTAATGATGAGAACACGTTTCTACATCTCACCTTGCCTGCCTTCATCCCAAAGGCTATGCACACAATGAGGTGAAACTCGTCATTCCGAGGCTGTAAAGAGAGGACAGCTGAATTAGAAAAATGAGGTAACTGGTGGTGACAGCATCAAAACCATTTAATCAAATTACATTATTATAAATAGTAATACAAACTTGTTCAAGGACAAAGGAGCTACTTTTTGTCCATGACTTCAGTACAGATTGGATTTTTAACTTTTATAAAAGCATTTATGGCAATTAAGGTCAGTTGTCATGAATATTGATTGATAAACTTAGTAATGGCAAAAAAAAAACATTTAAGTGAAACATTTACAAAATGTTTTGTGCAAATTTATTAATTATTATTATATATTTATTATATATTCATTAATGTTCCTTGGGCTTAGTCCCTTTATTCATCAGGGGTCGCCACACCGGAATGAACCACCATCTTATCCAGCATATGTTTTACGCAGCGGATGCCCTTTCAGCTGCAACCCATGACTGGGAAACATCCATACACACTCATTCACACACATACACTACGGACAATTTTTTTACCTTACCCAATTCACCTGTATTGCATGTCTTTGGACTGTGGGGGAAACCGGAGCACCCGGAGGAAACCCACGCCAATACTGGGAGAACATGCAATATTTATCATATATTTATTTATTTATTTTGATGCATTAAAGGCAAATATTTTTACTGAGATTTTTTTTTGCAAAATAAAATGTTGTATGCAATCAGGGTAATTATGTATAAATATCTCTGTTAAAACCTTTAGAATATAAATATGAAGAAAACGGCGAGGTTTGCTATATGTGAGTGCTGCTGAAGTGGAGATTTATGGCTCAAAAAAGGAGAGGATTCAAGAAGATTAAAATCTTCAGACAAATTGAGAGGTGTGACGAAAGAGTCTTAAAAAAAGAGAGAAAAAAAGCCTTAAAAGTGTCATTTGGGTGTTTTCTTTGCATTGAACTGAAAAAAGACTTTATAAAAATCCAAAACTCTCTAAATGAACATGTAAAACAGGGTTTTTGCCTGCAGTGTTAAAAGAAGCCATTCATGATTTTGAAGACCTTTAGTGGTTAAAGAGATTTAAGTATGTCATCATTTCCTCATCCTCCACTACTTGTTCCAAACATGCTTGAGTTTCTTCTGGTGAACACAAAAGAAGATATACTGAAGAATCTATGGATGCTTTATTAAAAAGAAAATCTTGTTTTGTGTTCAACAGAAGTAACTCGTAAAAGTTTAGAACCACCTGGGTGAGTCATTTTTCATCAACTATCCCGTTTAATGATAAAAAGAAAAAGTCTGTCGGCGGGGCTCCGCTGGTCTTTTTAAAAAAAACCCTGCTGTCTTTCCACATGCCCTAAAATTCAAATCTCATATGTATTTAAGAGGCTTAAGAGTTTAGAGTCATATTTGTCCTATATTATTCCTATTTTTTTTATCCTTTAGGGCTTACAGACATACAGTACGCCACCTTATCCTATAGACTTTTATTATCATATAATACCATATTTTTCTTTATTACTATAATATTATGCAAATAAATATTTATGCTTGATTTCAAGTATCAATGAAAGGGATAATTCACCCTAAATGAAAATGTTTTCACAATTTAGAATTTATTCTTGCCATGTGATTTCAGACTTTCTTATTTTGCAGAAGATGATATTTTGAAGAATGTTGGAAACTGGTGTTTGACATCCAAAGTAGGGGGTGGGAAATAATATGGAAGCCAATGGCTGCCGATTTTTGGGGTGAAGTATCCCTTTATGCTTCGAATTTAAAATAATAAATGATATATTTTTGCTTGGATTTACATTCTTCTGAATGTCTTGTTTTGTGTTCAACAGAAGAAACTCATAATGCTTTAGATCACTTAAATCAGTTGTTAGTAAATTCACATTTTTAGGTGAACTATTGCTTTAATAATTTAAAAAATCACTTCAAAATCACCATTTGAGGGTGCGTAAATTTTCATTTATGGGGTGAATTATCCCTTTAAGCTTTAAAATTAGCTTTTTTGTACATCATATATTTTTGTGTAGATCTACACCCACTAAAATATCAAAATATCTTGTAATATTCATTCATTCATTTCGGCTTAGTCCCTTTATTAATCTGGGGTCGCCACAGCGGAATGAACCGCCAACTTATCCAGCATATGTTTTACGCAGCGGATGCCCTTCCAGCTGCAACCCATCTCTGGGAAACATCCATACACACCCATTCACACTCATACACTACGGACAATTTAGCTTACCAATTCACCTATACTGCATGTCTTTGAACTTGTGGGGGAAACCGGAGCACCCGGAGGAAACCCACGCCAACACAGGGAGAACATGCAATCTCCACACAGAAACGCCAACTGACCCAGCCGAGGCTCGAACCAGCGACCTTCTTGCTGTGAGGCGAACGTGCTATCCACTGCGCCACCGTGAGGCCCTATCTTGTAATATATTTAGAATAATTTGATGACACTCATTTTGATTATCCCAATGCAACTCTAAAATACTAAATCATTCTGGTTTTAAGTATTTACACTTTGACACTCTTGTCAGCAAAAGGTCATTTAAAATAAAAGAACATTTTGTATGATCCCATATTTTTAAATAAATATAACCTTTTTTAATATAATATTTTGTTAATAATTATGAATTACCTTTTATTTTTCATACTTACATTTCGTCTGCTATAAGAATGTATTTGTTTTTTTTATTTGAAACTTTTATATTTAAATTAATATTTAAGTGCTTCAGCTTATTTTATTTAGTCAGTTGTGAATGCAATCATTTTATTTTATATAACTTTTATTATTTCACATAATAAAACCAACGGAAAATATTTTAGTTAGCAATAAACACTTGAGGCCGTGTAACAATGTAGCATGCATCAGTCTGAGACACTCGTCATAGAATAATGCTGCTTTCACATACAATAGTACAGCGCAGTGCTCAGTGTGCACTAAGCTAGTATATTCTGAACACAACACAGCCTGATATGCTCACCTCCTGGATCACGTAGCACATGACCTTGGATCACATGAGCTGTGACATGTTTATCTCTGTGGACAGCAGTGATTTCTGTCTGAGCTCAGTCACTGCACTCAGCACCACGGACAGCTCCTCTCTTCACTAGCCTTCCCTACCTACTCCAGTGTGCTTACCTTGCTAATAAAGGACTGCTGTAAGTTTCCTGCAGCACATATCTAATCTGTATACCAGAATATACAGCAATACCCATATTATAATTCATTTTTAACAACTCGCCAAACCAGCTTTTTTCTGCTGTGCTTACTGTATGTTCTATAGTTCTACAGTATCTACTACCATTAGGGTGATCATACACTTTTTGAGCAATGTTGCCAAGTGATGTTACTTAACTACTTTCCTATTGAGAATGAGCAACAAAAAATATATCTGGATCCGGATGCTCTAATTAATTGCCCTTTGTCTCACCATGATAGCCCACTGATAGCGTCATTGTGGAAAGTTGCCCATGAATCATCACCCATGCATTTTAATATTAATAATAATTTTTTATTATAATTATTATGATTACAAATAATATTTTTTATTAATAAATTAATATTAATTATATATCCTGAACGTCTGCCTACAAAGCCCTGAACAGCTTAGCTCCCCAGTATTTGAGGGAGCTCCTGGTGTATTATAGCCCCTCGCGTCCACTATGCTCAATTAATTCTGCACAACTGATTATTCCCAGAATATCAAAATCAACTGTAGGCTGTAGATCTTTCTCATATCTGGCACCTAAACTCTGGAACAGCCTTCCTAGCAGTTCGGGAAGCAGACACACTCTGTCAGTTTAAAACTAGATTAAAGACACATCTCTTTGCATTAGCATACACATAAAACACAAATGCTTTTGAAATCCAAATCCTCTAAAGGATTGTTAGTCTGCATTATTTAGAGCAACCAGAGCCTGGAACACTATAATTACATTATAAAGACATTATAATTTGAACGACATCTGAGCTTATGTTAGTCTGTTTTTATTATTCCCGAGGTTTCCATAATCCTGGACCAGGCCGTATCCTGAGCAGCTGCTGTGGTGGTCATGGAGGAGTGGAGAGCATGAGACTGATTCCTGTAAGACCCCAGTGACAGATGAGTCTTCACATTGATCCTGAAGGGCCAGCCTGTACACCAGCCAGTGACCTCTCCCACCTGCAGCTTCATGATGGATGTCCAGCTTTCTCCAGCCTCTGGCGCTTAGACTGCAGCTCTGCACAGGAAGTTTGGCCAGAGGAGAAATTGTAGAGAAATTGTGCCCAACTGAGCCTGGTTTCTCTTTTTTTTTCCTTCACTGTCATCAATTGGTGAAGTTCGTTCCTCGCCACTGTCGTCACTGGCTTGCAAGGTTCGGTACTTGTGGAGCTGCGCATCGATGGATAAGCTCTTCAGTGTTTGGAGCAGTGAAATTTTAACCACACTGAACTGAACTAAACAAACTGAACTTAAACTCTGAAAACTGGACTGACACTGTTTCAATTTACTATAATCTCCCATGTTAAGCTGCTTTGACACAATCTACATTGTAAAAGCGCTATAAAAATAAAGATGAATTGAATTGATAAGTTGGCGGTTCATTCACTAATATATATATATTAGTGATATTCTAAATCGATCTCTCTCTTTTGTATGCTGTAGTGCTGTATTTATACCATATAATTGTAGTGTATTAGGTGTGAGATGGGACTCGCATATCAGGAATGTGTGCTGTGTTTTTTCTTATCGCAAACACAACAGCAATCTGGTAGTGATTGCGCTGCTTTTTTTGTGGTTAATTATTGTGATATCCCGATTGCAACAGAGAAATACTGTAGACTGTAATAGCCTGTATACTGTAGGGAGATATCTCTGTAGACTGATTCATGCCGTTCAGCCTTATAATCTTAAAATGTGAGCAAAATCACCTGTTTTGTCATCACTTTAGACATTACGCTAGAGAATCATTCAAACACTAGCTCTAAAGTGACATTGGTGAATTATTAACAGCTTCTGCTGTTCTGATGTCAGCGGCAGCGGTTGAACTCCGTGTTTGATTTTCTTTTTTTATATACACAATTATGCTGTTTAACTGTTGTATAAACGCAATATCACACGAGTAGCAGTGCGATGTGGCTGTATATCGGCACTGGTGGGAGGTGTGCATTGGCTCGAGGCCGCAGGCCGAGTGCCTTAGCGTCCCACCAGTGACGATATACAGTCACATCGCACTGCTACTCGTGTGATATTGCGTTTATACAACAGTATAACCTTACTGGTACACAATCTGCTAAACAAGCATCGCCACCTTTCACACTCTCTGTACTGAGAAACTGACTGTCTAGCAGATCTTAAAACAAAAAGCCAAAACTTTACACTTGTGTGTTCCAGACTAACGCTCCATTATAATGTGATTTCACAGTACAGAAAATATAATTCTGTTCACATTTAACCTTTAATTCTGCATTTAAAGGAACAGACCCAAAAATGAAAACTAACTCTTTATTTATTCACCCTCAAATGGTTCCAAACCTTTATGAGTTTCTTTCTTCTGTTGAACCCAAAAGAAGATATGTTGAAGGAAGCTGAAAACCTGTAACCATTGACTTCCATAGTAGGAAAAACACATGTGGACGTCAATGGATACAGGTTTTCAGTTTTATTTTTCAAAATATCTTCTTTTGTGTTCAACAGAAGTAAGAAACTCATAAAGAGTAAATGATGACAGAATTTTTTTATTTGTGGGTGAACTGTACCTTTAATACTTCTCTAGAGCAAAGGTGTGTGACTGCGTGGTTGTTAATGTTGTTTAGTGACTATACGCCAGTTTAATCACCTGGTCCAAACAACATGAGGTCAGACTGACGAGCCACAACATGATTCTCTACATTGCAAGGTGACTTGAGTGATACTCAAGGCTCTGAAACTCAATTTTGTCCTTGGCAAAACATGCCGAATTGGCTCAGCTGGCAGCTGACGGTATGGAAATCTCAGAGGGGCATGCAGCAGAAAATAAGCTGTACACCCTTCTGAGATTTCCGTCCTGTTGAAAATAGTCCAAATTGACTGCAGCATACATCTACTCCACCTATGTTCATAAAGCCAGCAGTGACAGATGGGAATTCATGACTGTGCACCTCGTACTCCCTGAGCTGAGCCTCCACCAGCACAGGACATTAATCTCCGGCTGAGTAAGCCCCGCTTCTCTGCAGACTCATCTGTTAAATGGGAACTTGCCTGGCCCTGAGCCCAAGTCATCCTTTGTATTGGTCAACACAATAGCACGTATCTGTGGAAATAATATTGATTGCTTATTGTCAAGGAGGGCTCTGCTGTAAGTGCAGTAAAAGCTCAACATGATCTTGCGGATGAAATATACTTTCCTTTTCTCCATACAACTTTGTTTCAATCAAACAGCATTTAGTAACCAAAGAATAATAGTTTAAATTGTTTGTAAAAGTGTAGGTGATAACCCTTACAACAATTAACCATGGCTTCACAACAAATAAAACATCTTTGTAGTTTAAAATAGTGTAACCACAGGAAGTCAACAATGGATTTGTTACACTGCCAATAGTATTACGTATAATATTTGTTATGAAACGGTCTGTGATTACAAAAATGCCATTCAATTCGACAGAAAACATTGTCAATACACTGACTATAACAAAACCATCGTTATTTTTAGTGCAGGTGGGCTATAATACATCGTGTTAAGCTGAAAGTCGTATGTTTACAAGGTCATTTCGAAAAATGTGTGCTGGTATGAGCTGGTTGTGGAGATTAAATATAGATTATACAAACCTTCTTCAAACTGACCAGTAATCTTTCAAGCTTTGAAAGCACCGGAAAGCAGATGGTGTAAAATGGGTGTGGTTTAGCGCAGACGCTGCTCTTACTGGTTGTAGTATGAAACTGTCTCCAAGCTGTAGTTTCCAGTCATTTGATAGTGATTTATTCTAAGAACAAATAATACTTTTCGCTTCGGAGAACTTCATTTCCCATGGTTCAGATGCCATTTCAAACCTCTTGTGATTTAGTTATTAACGCACGAGTGATGTAAATCAGTGAGGCGTAGCTGAGAGGAATTGTGAACGTTACTATGGCGAAGATGTAATCATTAATATTCATAAACCGGTTGCTCTACTATTGGAGCGTTGGATAGGAACGTCAGCCACGCCTAATTAAAATTCAACAAGAGAGACTTGGCTATATGTTGAAATCTAAGCTACGTCAGGACAATTCTATTAATATTCACGCACAAACACTTCCCCGTAGGAAGGAAAACGAGAGACGTCATCGCTACCTAGTGAATATTTATGTTCATCCCTTTGCCATAGTAGAATTCGTAATTTCGCTATCAAGAGCTCAGTTCATCTTTAAAACGGAGCGTGGGAGGGAGAACGGCGGAGAGCAGCAGCCGGGAGGCCAAAATGTTCATCTAACAAGAAGGTATTCATCAAAAACAACTACAAACAATGTATGTTTCGCGCCTAAATATAGCGAGATGCGAAATGTGTCCCGTTTGTGCCGCTTTCTACACGGGATATTTTATGACATATTGATGAGTGTAACGATGCTGCCTGATGGACACGTGCCAAAACTACTGTAATACTGTGTCTTTTATACACACGTTTAAAACAGTAGCTTTTTATATACATGTGTTTATACAATCACTAGTATAAGGTTTTGGCTGCTGCAGGTGCGATGGTTTTATTGTCTATTTTCGAGTTGACCGCAACACATTTTCTATAAGCTACTGATGTTCGTACTTGTGTTTTGGTTATTGATTTGATATGTATTGTGAATTTGAAAATGTATTTAGGTTTGCAAACAACTTTGCATGACTTGGCATATCATAAAAAAATACTATTTTGCTTCTTGCAACATTTGTGTGTAAAAGTAGATTTATCTGTTCAGATGTCGGTCGTTAAAAATGTATCATGCTGTCGATCTGTACTTTGAAGTGTAGTGTCTATATCGCCATCGGCCGTTGAGCCTTGCGTTTTAAAGGGACTTATAGCTTATCTTGGGTTTTATACGGATTGCTTTGCTAATTGGATATTGAAGCGGTAGGGCTAATCAGTAACTTTAATCGTCTTTCATTAAAGAGGCGAAGGATTTTGTTCAAATACAGCCTTGCTTACCCATTGTAGTCCACATAAATGGGTTAGAGCAGTAAATAGTACGCATGAGTCACAGTTGAGCTTGAAATCGGGACACGTGCATTAACGTTACACTAGGCTGACCTACAAAGACAAAATCCAGTAAAACTTTGTATAAATGAAATAAATAAATGAATAAATATAGTCTCTACCAGTAATGGGTTGCTGCTGGACGGGCATCCGCTGTGTAAAACATATGCTGTAATAGTTGTTGGTTCATTCCGCTGTGGCGACCCCTGATAAATAAGGGACTATTTAACTACTCCAAAACTTGGTTGGAGGCAAATCGAGTCTCTTATGGTCTGGTAGATTGGTTTGGCTCAACTACGCCTAGATTTAAATAATTTATGAATGCAGATATTTTATAGAAACGGTGTATATATTAATAGTTATATTATAGTAACAGTAACAGCTGGGTTACAGAAATAAAAACTCATTTTCTTATGGATAATAAGAACTGATAAACCTTTTAAAACAGACTTATGTAGTCTAAGGTTGTTAATTGACGGTATATGGTTTTGTAGAACCCATATGTTTGCATTAATATTCATTTAAGTTTGCATCACTAAACCTGTTAAGGTCTTTACACTTTTCTTATCCTATTTTTTAAACAATTTTGCTGCAAATTAGTTTTCATTGTTGTGATCCTCATGGTAGCTGGTTAGTGTGTTTGAAGCTTTATAATGGTTTAACAAAAAATATTTCCAGAACCAGCAGTGGACAGGCACTAATGTACTACTAGCAAGCATTTTTTGTTTTTAAAAGATGTCTAATAGATGTCTAAACATAGTAATCTTGGCTAAAACAAGGTTAATTTGGGCTGTCAGTGAAAATCTAATAGACGTCTAAGAATAAACCAAAACTAGACTAGTCATCAAATAAACAGAAATGAATGACTACACATATAAAGTCTGTCTAATCTGTCTCTTTGACGACTAGTCTAGTTTTGGGCTATTCTTAGACATCAATTAGATTTTCACTGACAGCCCAAGTTTAGTCTTGTTTTAGCCAGGCTGTCTACGTTTAGATGTCTAATAAACACAAAATTGTTTGCTGGGCTCTTACTACAATATAGGTGCTCTATTCTGTGTGTTGTTTTCTTTTCTAAATTATTGTAATATATGTCCTTATAGGTTTAGTTTGGATTTCTTAATGCGGCAGGAAATCAACTTTATTGGCGGGAGTGGATCTGATGGCCTCGGTGGAGTTGCTCTACATAGATAATAGAGGGGGAAGACCCGATCCCCCTGGGGTACTGGACTGGTCGTCTAGCCCTCTTCACGTTCACAGGCTAAGCAGTTCAGTGGAAGAAGCTTCCCCCACTCTGAAGGCGCCTGCATGTGAGGGACAATGTAATTCAGCACCAAGGACGGCTCCCCTCAGAGGACAACATGGCCAGCACCAGCATCAGCCTGCAGAGAAGGTCAGGGTGTGTTGTGATGAGGAACTAGAAACCTCATTCACGTACATAGATGAAAATGTCAATCTCCGGTTGGCTACCCCAGACACAAGTGAGAAAAGTGCTCGCCATGTGACTTCACTTCATGACTCCTCAAGCGAAATCCATCCCATGGGTCTCCAGGAGTTGTCGTTAATGTCCGACATTGACCTCAGCTCGGAGAGTTCGGGGAAATCTGTGGATTACGGATTCATCAGTGCAGTCACGTTCCTCATCACTGGGATCTCTCTAGTGATCATATCATACACAGTCCCTCGTGATGTCAGAGTGAACCCTGATAACGTCTCTGCACGTGAAATGGAAAGACTCGAAAATGAGAGTGCCAGGATAGGAGCACACTTGGACAGGTGTGTTATTGCTGGCCTTTGCCTTCTCACATTAGGCGGAGTGGTTCTGTCGACACTGCTGATGATTTCCATGTGGAAGGGGGAGATGTACAGGAGGAAAGCCTTCGCTTATTCAAAGCACTCTGCAAAGCTATATGGTTCAATTAATTTAAGAACAAGATCGAGCCCCAGTCGCTTGTCACCACAACATAGTTTGGTCGAGGAGGAGAATGGCAATGCCATTACTTGACTGTTTTGTCCACACAGCATTGACATTTCCAGCATGGCCTAAAGAGCTTGTATTTTGACCTTGTATCAGTGACTGCTTACTGGCACAGAAAAAGTAAATATCAAATAACAGATTTCTCAGGCTCCAGAAATATACAGCATGATAACATTCGAATTTGCTATGAAACAAGTTACTTTTTGAATAAACTCAGCTTAAGAACTTCAGGTTGTGTGGCGGGAAGTAAACTGGAGCTGCTGGTAGTATTCAAATCCTTAGTCTCCAAGCTGAAAATGAGACAGCTCAAGCTGAAGAAATGCCTCCTGTTGTACAGAATCCTGCTGCTAATACTGACAATCCCACTGCCTCTTTCTTACTCTTTCAGAATACTGAGATATTTTCACATCCCAATGTGATGTAGAGTGATTGAGGGCCACAGGCTCTGCTTTGGAGCACTGCAATGCATTTAGATCCCCCAAAACTCGTTGTTTTGTGCTACATTGTGAAAATGCCAATGTATGATTGGGATGTTTCTGCCATTATTTTCTCATATTGTCCTTGTTAGTTCATGTGTCGAACAGGCCATGCAGAAATCAAATACTTTTCCCCCTCAACTGCTAAAATATTTTATAAATATTTAATGGAGGAAGCTGCCACGCGATGATTTGCTATCTTTTGGAAATTTAAATCCATCTCTCTGAGAGAGCAAAGCATAAATACTGTATCTTCACTGACACTTTATACTCAGCTGAATCTATAGGTATGTAACAAGATATTGACATATGCTCACAGGACTTATAAGAATTACAAATACATGTTCAGCTGTATTGGTGCAAACTCTTGAATAATGACAAGTCATGAATTGCATAACTTAACACTCACTTTCTGATATTAAAATAAAATTACATCATTTGTGTTTCATTGCGTGTCATAAATCAGCATGTACTTATTTTTAAGCAGTGAGCGTGACTGAATTTGATATGCTCTCTGATTTGTTCTGTGCAGCTTTGTGAGATTCCATCGCACCACAATGACAACAAAAAGCTCAGATTCGGTTAAAGGTTTATATTTAACAACACCACCAATAAAGTTGTTAGTAAGTTACATTGATTTTAGATTTCAGGTTTAAACTCCAACCAAACTCTGAGGTACTTCGATTCAATTTCAAGTACTAAAGCAGCGCAGATGCTTTAATGTCATCAGTATAAAAAAGTATTCATTTCAATCTGACATGATTTAACAGGAACATACTCTTCTGTCATTACATCGTCCCCAGGTTCTGAATTTTAGATAGGCCTATAAGGGATGACTCACTGATTGCTCACAATATCTTGGACGCTGCTACCAAAGGGAAAGTAAAAATGTTAATAAAATGATATATGACAAGCAGCACGTAAACGAACAAGGTAGTAAGATGAGTCAGACAGGTTTTTTCATCGGTCACAAAACGGTATGGTCACAGCGCAAATTTAAAGACCAACAAGACGCGTTTGTCTTTTAAGGTAATAATAGCGCTGTATAATATAGCTATAAGGCCTCACAGTGGCGCAGTGGGTAGCACGTTCGCCTCACAGCAAGAAGGTTGCTGGTTCGAGCCTCGGCTGGGTCAGTTGGCGTTTCTGTGTGGAGTTTGCATGTTCTCCCCGTGTTGGCGTGGGTTTCCTCCAGGTGCTCCGGTTTCCCCCACAAGTCCAAAGACATGCGGTATAGGTGAATTGTGTAGGCTAAATTGTCCGTAGTGTATGGGTGTGTATGGATGTTTCCCAGAGATGGGTTGCAGCTGGAAGGGCATCCGCTGCGTAAAACATATGCTGGATAATTTGGCGGTTCATTCCGCTGTGGCGACCCCAGATTAATAAAGGGACTAAGCCGAAATGAAAATGAATGAATATAGCTATATAAGCATGATGGCATTATTTTTTTAGTGCTTACCTTTAGCACCTTTACACTCCTTTTATTGGTCTTGCAACCACACTCTGCACCCACTTTGAATGTCTATAATAAAAACTAAAAGGGGAATCATGTTTCTGAAGTACAGATTAAGTTGTTAACGATAAAAATAACTGCGCTGTCCATTTCAAACACTAATGTAGGGGACACCTTAAAATAGTATGCCAGCATGCCTCCATCAGCGATTCGTTCTGAGAAAAAAAATGGTATCTCCTTTCTAGAAAAATCATACATGTTTAAAGAGAACGAGGGTTCTGGAAAATGTTTACGCAAGGACTGACACCTAAAGCAATAACAGCATTTTCTATAAAGACGTTTTTATGCATTTTATTTGTTGTATACTTCAACTTTTCAAGATCGATCACATTAACCTCACTGGAAGCTTTTAGTCATACAGTCCCATCCACTCACTCATTAGCACAGCGACGCCACTTGTTCCTTCAGAAATGTTCAGTATTTGATGGAAAGTTGAAGTGTGTGTGCTTGTACCCTTGGAAACCCAGTGGAAAATTTCCAGCGGTATTGATTTCTGAGAAGAGCACTCCACTGAGACAGCCTCAGGGCTCTGACCCCAACTCTTGGCTGCATTTTCAGCATTATTTTTAGTAGCAGCACAATGTAGGTATTTGTACAGCTTACTGAGGTTTATTAACATTAGACGTGATATTTCTTTGTAATGTAAATTCAATCCTTTAAGCCCCTGTAGCTGAAATGGAACTATGCTCCCATGCACTCTGCGTTAGCACCTAGATTAGTTTCATCAGCTCTATTAGCCTGAAGCATTTGTCATTATGAGGTGGAATAAGGATGCTTATAAAAGCCCACTGGAAATCTTCGAGCGGCCTCTTTGACTTGGAAAGGTTTCTACCTTTCTGGATAAACAGTGCAGATTCAATTGCAAATGGAACCTACATTTGCACTATGGGAAATGCTTAAGGCTACTTTGTTTTTTGAAGAGCTAACATCTAAATAAAAATGAATAAGCAATTACAGTCACATTGTTGCACTGTTATTGTACCTTATACCTTATAAAAGTTTAGCTCAGGAAAGTTCAGTCACCTTTCTGCAGAATTTAGACCCTGAAACATGCCTGAAGCAGATAATAAAAGTTTTAGAATTCAATAAAAGTTTTGGCTTGTTTTTTTTACCGTCTTTATACTGTCCAAGCTTGCCCACAAAAGTACAGCATGCTTGCTTTTCAAAATGATTACACATATTAGAAAAAGACACCGTTCTGCCAAAGAGACTAATCTGCAACTGTTTTATGGTCTGTCCTGGCACAGAAGATTGTGAAGATCAGGGGAAGGCAGGTGAAAATACCAGCCTGTTGTGTTAACTGATGAGAACACGGAGAGCATCCGTAAATGCTCCATTCATTTCATTAAATGGTGTGGAGTTCTGAAGTAAATAAGATATGAAGGCAAACAGACGAGTTTAGGTGTTAGTTCAGCCAAAAAATGAAATGTTTTTGATTTACTCATCCTTTGACTTTTATTTTTCTCCAGTAGAACATTAAAATAGCTTGTTTTGCTTTAGTTCTTGATTCATCTGTTCTCTCAAACTAATAATCTCATCAATAAATCCAGGTTGAGAGTATATATAAAAATATACATATATATATATATATACATATATATATATATATATATATATATAT
>CAIGQW010055978.1:3798028-3812975 GCA_903798125.1 Danio choprae | reverse complement strand
GTGTGTGTGTGTGTGTGTGTGTGTGTGTTGAGGAGGATGAGGATGACGTGATCCCCTTTATCCCGGCCAATAAAAGAGAGTGGCCAGCAAAGATCCGGTTCTGTACGTGCCGTCAAATTCAATAAGGTAGTGCTTTAATGTTTTCTTTTAATCAACCAAATTGCATTATACACCAATGGCGTGCGGTACCCCTCGACGGAGGATAGAGGAAACAGCAGGGGGCAGACAGGACACTTTGTTCCTCTCACTTTCAACAGCAGGTGGATACTGGATGATGTCTGACGGGGGTGGGATTTTTTTTTTTTTTTTTTTTTAATAGAGTCGTGCAAATACAAGTGTAGGTCAAATGATGGTTTAAACCAGCTCGGTCTTGTCCTCTCCAGTCTGCAAGGACACCATATACTCTAAAAGACCTAATAAGTGTAAGAAGTGACTAAATTCACTGCTGCTGACATATAAATGTCAATAAAATATAAGTGCAGTTCACTTGCTCACAAATAGTTGTTCATTCAGGCAATGGAAGTTCAATTCCAGCTAGCAAGACACTCAATCACCTCATATTTCTTGTTCATTTCTAACAGCCAAACCAAGGATAGTACCACAAAGGACAAAATTAAGATATAAAAATTGAAAGATTTGTCAGTAATTTCACACAAAACTGACTTTTTCATTCTTTCTACTCCACAAATGACTTGCTAATTCTTTGCAGTTATTTCAGAAACTGAGAAAGAAAGAGTTCTGAGTGAAAACTGTTTCTACACCATTACATATGTACTTCCATCATGCCACTTCCACAGCTCAGGTGCTGGGTAAACACCGAACTTGTGAACAGTCATCCAGATGAAGTAAAAGAAAGCATGACTTCTTGGACCAGGCAACAATTTCATTTTACACTGTGTTGCGTTTGGGCTGCATTTATGCCACCTTTAAAAAGAAATAAATTAATTAAAACATTTATTTTTAGTAATTATTTTACTTTTGTTGTTCAAATATAGGGCAGCACGGTGGCGCAGTGGGTAGCACAATCGCCTCACAGCAAGAAGGTCGCTGGTTCGAGCCCTGGCTGGGTCAGTTGGCATTTCTGTGTGGAGTTTGCATGTTCTCCCCGTGTTGGCGTGGGTTTCCTCCGGGTGCTCCGGTTTCCCCCACAATTTCAAAGACATGTGGTATAGGTGAATTAGGTAAGCTAAATTGTCCGAAGTATGTGTGTGTGAATGAGTGTGTATGGATGTTTCCCAGGGATGGGTTGTGGCTGGAAGGGCATCCGCTGCGTAAAACATATGCTGGATAAGTTGGCGGTTCATTCCGTTGTGGCGACCCCAGATTAATAAAGGGACTAAGTCGAAAAGAAAATGAATGAATGAATGTTCAAATATATATAATTGAGTTATAAAAATGTGCTAATTTATTCCATAAGCTATATTAATTTCTCAAAAGTATTTAAAAAGTGTTAAAATATAAGATCAAATTTAAGTACACGCGTTAAAGTCATTGACTTAGCCCTGATTTGATTAAGCGGTATTGCTGAGAAAAGAAACTCTGAAAATCCATCAAGATTAAAAGTGTTCCTTCTCAAAATTTGATGTCATTACACCATGTTCCTTACAAATATTTTCTCCTTTCCGACAGATTATGAAATGTTGATGATGATAAATAGCACCACAGTACACGCAGTGCTCCTTTCAGCTCGTGGTGTGTTTTGATTGATGTTCTCAGCAGGACATATCAGTGCTATGTTGATGGAGTATGTCTGTTGTCCCACAGAAAGATCTCATGGATTTCACCACACACTGGAACGGACTGGCAAATGCATTTGATCCTCAGCACGGGGGAGGAGAAGAAACTAAAGGGATGACTTCAGCCACAAAGTCACTTTGACACAGAGATTGAGGAATCAGGTAACGGGATCAGGCTTCATTAGGTGACTTCAGGCAAGCTGGCAGTCAGCCAGGTGAGCTGGACTCACAAATGGACATTGATTTTTCAATAAGGGCCCTCCGAGCTGTCAGCCAACCGTACCATACCGATATCTCTCCTCCTGGGGATCGGCCCTCGGCTACCTGACTGCTGGCTCTTACTGGCAGCCCACCTGCATCCCACCTTCATCCAAAGTGAGATGCAACCATTGGGGAAATTGATGTCTTCATTTGAAAGCATGGAGAGAATTGTGGCCCGGGACAGGAGAGGTCACAATCCGCTGACATCCCAGCCATATTTTTGAGCTTGAGGTCTGTACTGGTTGTTCTGTGATTTCTCTGTTCCAAGGCTTCTGGGGCCAGACACCTTTAATGTGTCCCATCCATCAGGCCGTCCCCTTGACCACGGGGCACTGCTAATATTGGGCTGCCCTCCACCTGAACCTCCTCACCCAGCGGGAAGAGGTAGCTTGCAGAGGATTCACTCCATCACTTTTAAGCATGAATATGAGAACAACCGTCAACAGAAGATAACGCTGAGTTTGCAGAAAGAAATGAAGACACAGAAGAAGCAAATCTAGGTGCCGTGTCCATCTGTCTGCCCACCCGCATTAAAATTTGATGCCTCCAAAGGCGTTTTGCCCAAATGTCAACCTTTGCCAGATCGATGAGCTTTGATAAATGCTACTTTCTTCTTTTGGAGAAAGCTTCTAATAGGCCTTAGAGGAGAGCAGATGAGAAATCAATATTCACAGCATTGTAAAAATTATACAAGTTTCACTTACATGTAATTATCAGATTTCAAGCCGATTTACCCTGACACTGCTTAATGAAATTGATTATATGTTGTGCAAAATAACAGAGGGCCAGGCGATCTATATTCAGTCCGGCACGCTCTCGCAAGCTCATAAATTATGAAAATGCAGTGAAAAGTGGATAATAAATAATATTTATACTAGCTGTGAGGTAGAAGCCATCGGGAGCGTAATAAAACTTGACTTGGCTAATGCTTACTGAAACGGCGTTACTAATGAAAGGGCACTTGTCAACAACTATGAGGTCATCGCAAGCCATAATGAGATTACCTAATCGTAAAAGTGAGAGTCAGCTCATGCAGATTTAGGGGATGTAAAAAAATAAAAGTTAGAGGGTGTTTGGGGCACATAAATGACAGCGGGTTTTAACCAGCAACAGCTGAAAAATTGATTGTCTAAGGGGGAAAATGTGCTCAACAACATCCTCTTATTATATGGACATAGTTGCAAGTACTTTTGAGATTTCCTGACAAATCGCTGGACTATAGAAGTGTTTCCCCCTCACAGGAAAAAATAAATAAAAACCTATTAGGGTACATAAGAAATTATACAACAGTTCTGTCTGGCTCTCGAATCTGATTGGCTGATAGCCGTGAGATATTAAAGCAGTATCAGCACTCCTACAGCCTCTTCACCCTTGTGTATTACTCCGCCCACACTAGGACTAAAGAGGGACTAAACAACTCACTACAGTTTGACAAATATTGCAGCTGTTGGGCAACAATGTACTTTTAAGGTTTTTTTTTTAGGCGAGAATGTAGTTGTTTAGATTGCAACTTTTATTTATAAGGGTAGTGCCTATTTAAAATATTCATAATTTCGGAGATTCAGCCCGTGGGCGGCCATCAGCCTGTCATACTGAGCAGAGCAAAGATGGTTGACGTTCCGCCACAAGATGGTGACAGAGACCCCATAATAAGTCCTTGGGGGAGAAAAATTCAGCGTAAATTTCAAACTACAGCTGATCAAATCATTATAAAACAGGTAAGTGCATTCTAAGTCGATCTCTCTCTTTTGTATGTTGTAGGGGGCACTGGTGGGGGGCACTAAGGCAGTCAGCCTGTGGCCTCGAGCTAACGCACGCCTCCCACCAGTCCCGATATACAGCCACAGCTCAGATATTGCTGTGAAATATTGTCAAAAATGTGATGTACATGATACAAATGTTTATACTAAGTATGAAATATACAGACAGTACGTAAATATATAGCAACTGTTAATTATAGTGACAATATAGTCACATTATGAGAAATAGTTAAACGAGAATAATTAAAAGAGAATTAGTTGACAATAATTAGATATCACAAGAAAAATAACGTTTGTGTAAAAAGTATAAACTGAGATAAATGTTGACTTAAATATAAAGTTAAAAATATAAGTTGAGAAATTTGGAAAAATCCAAATTAAGATGAACTGCTATCGCTAGAGAAAGTAACAATTTAGAAATAAGTTACACTTGCTGTGTATAAAATTTTATGCCACAATTATGCGGAAATAGTCAAATTTGTGATACAAATTGTGATTGCTGGATAATGTTAAAATAATGGTAAATAGAGTTCAAATATAAGATACAAAGGGCAGCGCGGTGGGTAGCGATGTTGCCTCACAGCAAGGAAGGTTGCTGGTTCCAGCTTCAACTGGGTCAGTTGACATTTCTGTGTGGAGTTTGCATGTTCTCCCCGTGTCCTCGTGGGTTTCCTCTGGTTGCTCCGGTTTCCCCCACAAGTCCAAAGACATGCGCTATAGGTGAATTGGGTAAGCTAAATTGTCCGTAGTGTATGTGTGTGAATAAGTGTGTATGGATGTTTCCCAGTGATGGGTTGCGGCTGGAAGGGCAACCACTGCGTGAAACATATGCTGGATAAGTTGGTGGTTCATTCTGCTGTGGCGACTCCTGATTAATAAAGGGACTAAGCCGAAAAGAAAATGAATGAATGAATAAATATAAGGTATAAAATTCATTGGTGATATACAAGGAAACTAAAGAAAGATTTTCTAAAAGATATAAAAGAATTTTTGTGTATATAATTACATTTAACTACTGAGAAAATAAAAAATTTTTAATACTGGACCCAAGATCAATCTGTAGCTCTTTAAAAAAAAATGCCATTCATTGACACTCAGAAGTTACATTTAAGGCCATAAATAACAGGATGCATCAATCGCTGGCTGCCTCACAGGATGTCAAGGCATGCACACACGGCATGCAGCTTCTCTCACTATTTGCGTTAAGAAATTTGCCATATTTTGAGTAAGAGAGAGAGGCGACAAAATGAATGCAACAAATTAATGATGTGAAACCGTATGATGTCGGATGGGTGTAAATCATGCCCTCCTGCTGATGCCTCCAGGTACGCAGCAGACCGTTTCGGAAATGAGCCGGCCATGTCAACAGGCCTCTGTGTGTAAAACTCCATACTTTCATTTGATATTGGGCTATAAAAGAATCACCTGCGGCTTTTTGGAATCGACTGACGCTCTGGCATTGGTCGAGTGCAAAGTGTAATATTCACATCCAGCCAGACATGGATTTTTAAATGCTTTTTATTTGAAGGTGATTTGCCAAAATAATCATTTTTTCCCTTTACTGAACCCATCGCTCGCAGTAAAGTCAGCAGACTAGACGTAAACCTCTCTTTACTTTACACTGAGTGTTCACTGGTATTTACTGCGCCAAATTACTCATGCTGTTGAATGTCACTTTTTACTGGGATAGCTACGATGAATTGGTTTAAAGTTTGGAGCCCACTCGAAAACCGTGACTGTAATAGCTTTTGCAGTATTGAGTTCACCAGTTCTGCTTAGAACACCATCTCCTGTCCTGTTCTTTGTCAATATAAAGTGGTATGCATAATTCATCCTGAAAACAGATCAAACTGTCCTACAGTTTCACAAAGGGAGAAAAGTACTACAACATCTCAAACTGACCACTTATATGAAGTCAATAAGGAGATGCTTATGCAATATTGGGTAGTAATGTGTTGTAATGGCATTTCTTCCATCGTTTACACATGCTTGTGCTGTTAAAACTCCTTTTTCCGTGGAACTAAAAGAATAATTCTGAAGAAAATCCTTAAAGTGAATGAGAAATGAGAATGGCAAGCTCCAAAATAACAAAACAAAGATTTGTAAAATAATTATAAAACTGGTCCATATGATTCACATTATAAATCTGAATTCCAATTAGCTTTGAATGACTTTACTGGTTGAAACTTGGTTTATTTTATACTGAATGTCTTGGCCATGTTCATGAGAGCAATACAATAGTAATGTCTTAGATTCTTGAAATGAATCAGTTGATGCAAAATGATGCAATTTCCAGGTTTAACTCAATTAATCAATGTTTTGGTCGAATAACAGCTCATTGGGAGTGAATATTGTCAATGAGTAATGCCTTATTTCTGTCACACAAAGCTGCAGTATGGCTTGAAAGCTCCATTCCACTAACCAAAGAGTACTTTGTTCAAAAGGTGACATTTATTCAATTAAATTCAATACTTCTTTACTTTTTTATCGCTTGATAAAAAGTGGCTTAAAATAGATTAGGTTCTAGTAAATTGACTAGTAAATTAATGTAAATGTCACTGCTGAAAGCCCAAACACTAAAGAGCAACACCGATGCACAGCTCTACTAGTCCCACGCCAAGCAAGTCAACATTTATGCCATGTGTCCACTAAAATGTTTTTCCCTCTGAGACTAGCACAATTTTTTTCAATTATTTTCAATGGGAGTCGTATTTTTTACATAATGCCAGCAGTCTGGCAATACACTGAGCATTTATTTCACACATGCTCTGAGCATTTAAAATGTTTCTCTTTTTTTGGTCTCCAAAAGTTGGTCACTGAAAACAACTTTGACAAAACAATCCCCATTAATGTGGGTTCATTTAAACAGCAACAAAAGTATTACACATCCCAGGCCAGCAATACATCTCACATCAATACAAGACATCTCACATCAGCACGTTCTGAACTTGTACTGTACGTTCTCATACTGGAAATTTTCCTTCTGTGTTCACACACAGCAGAAGTCTGCCAATTTACTGGTAATGTTACAACTTCTCATTCTGGAAAATTGTGAGTATAAGAATTTTCCAATATTTATAAAAAAGATTATTAATAATTATTAATCTGAGGTCGCCACAGCGGAATGAACCGCCAACTTATCCAGCATATGTTTTACGTAGCGGACGCCCTTCCAGCTGCAACCCATCACTGGGAAACATCCACACATACCCATTCACACTCATACACTACAGACAATTTCGCTTACCCAATTCATCTATACTGCATGTCTTTGGAGTTGTGGGGGAAACCGGAGCACCCGGAGGAAACCCACGCAAACACGGGGAGAACATGCAAACTCCACACAGAAACGCCAACTGACCCAGCCGGGGCTCGAACCAGCGACCTTCTTGCTGTGAGGCGATTGTGCTACCCACTGCGCCACTGTTCTGCCCTAGGGCCTGTTCAATTTAGCGGTTATTTTTCAGAAAAGGCTGTATGTGTAAAAGGGGCTTTTATATGGCACACATATAATCGTAGTTCATCTCTGTTTTGGTAGTCAAATATTTGCACAGGACTACATGTAGACTATGTAATACACGTTATGTCACTGTTTAAAAGAAGAGGAGGGCAGGACTTGATTTCAAAGCAAATCAATGAAAAAAATGGGAAATTAAATATGTGTCAACAGTTTTATGAAAGAAACTAATTATTTCCGGAAGTAAAACTACAAGATGTCATCGAAACTAAAACGTCTCAACTGAAAGAAAGTGTTTGAACTCTCGTTTCAAGCACCCCGCAGAGATAAGTGGGTTTTTTTAGATGAGAGTTGGCTCTTCAAGCTTGTTAAAACACTTTGGTGGCCTTGCTGTTACACAGAAGAAAGTCAGTCAAATTGGTTTGGAAGGACATGAGGGTGAGTAAATGACAACATCTTGGGTGAACTATCCTTTTAAGGGTTATGAGAATGTTTCTCATTCAAACTGAATTGTTTTTCTTATCCTGGAAGTCCTTTTAGTTTCACCATCAACTATCCCATGGCACGACCCTTAGCAGCCTGCTTCTTCATCTGATCCACACAAACACATGCGCATAAAATGGCTCCAAAGTTCACTTTCTGGAAAGGGTTTAGCAACTTTTGGTCTGGAAAAGCCGCAGAAGTCGCCATTAGGCTGTTGGATGGACCCGACTCCCCTCACCTCATACTGTATGATTATCCACACATTTCTCAAACAAATCTCATCTGAAGCTGTCTAGATTCCTGCAGCAATTAAAGCATTTCTCTCATTCTCGATCCTTTTTCTCCCGCTCCTTTGGCAGGAGAGGTGACCATGTTGGTCAAGTCATCTTGAGGCTCGCCAGCCAACACTGCCAATGTCGATTTGCAGAGCTCCCGAGATCCGACAAACAAAAGGAGAGGCAGATTATTGTGCTGAGGGGAAGTCTGGGTTTCTTGGAGTGTCGAAAAATGCGCAGGGTGTGCCATTGTTTCTCAACCGCCAGTGCTGTTTTGGCAGGTCCACGAACCCTACTCTTCCCTTCAGAGAAAGAGTCAGCCCTGAGAGAAGACAAAGTGAAAATAAGAGCATTTGTGGGCTAAGAGTGACGTTGGCAGAGAGGTGGAATGGAGTGATGGAAAGAAGAGCTCTGACTAAGAATGAAGGCAGAAGACTGCCACATCACAAAGGACTCCCATAATTCACGTACACCAAAAACAGCAATGCAATGCAGCAAATACCAGTACTCAATTGTGGTTTGTTTTGAAATTAAAATGATTTTCAAGACTTTCATTTAATATATCATTATTCAACCTCCTAATTCAATACAATGTTAATTGACAGAGGCATGTGAGACTGGAAGTCTCTGACACACTGAAGGACCATTTCTGTGTTCGCTTGTGGGTAAAACAGAAAAAAAGCTTCTGTATTTTTACATTTATTCTCTCTGAGTGACAAAATAAAGTTTTCTTATGAGACATAAATATATAAAAACAAGGTTAAAGATATTTATGTATATTTAAAACCCGTTTTAAAACATTTTAATCAGTTTTTAATCATTTATTTGTAATATTTATATTTAATAATTTTTATTCTTTGTTGTTTTATTTCTTATACTTTTCTTTTATTCTTGTTTATGAATTACTATTGTGTAAGAAATGGGATATATAAATAAACTTGCCTTGTCTATATACTCTACATGTAATTGTAATGACATATTCTAAATAAGTTTGTTAAAGCATTTATAAACAAAATATGCTAATCTTGACAATATGACAATAAAAGTTTTAAAATATATTAAAATAGGGTTATAAAATTTTAATAGTCCCAATGTTAATATTTTATAATATTTTTGCAGCCTTATGTGATCACTTCTATTAAAACTATTAAAACAAATGAAGAGTTTTACAAATTGAAGCTGAACAGGTCATTATCAGATCCAGGTGGTGAACGAAGCGTTCTGCATAATTATAAATACCTGTACAATGACGCCCTCACTGTTATTTTCCCAACATGCAGACTGGGAACATGAAAATATTCCCACTTCACTAAAAGGTCAGTAAAGTTCAGACTATTTACTCCAGAGTTTTGGATTATGTTTCTGTTTCTCATGGGGAAGGTTTACACCGGAAAAACACAAACCACCTTGTATGAATGCCTGAATGCAAATTGACTGAATGATGTTATACTGAGAACTTTTTAATGGTCACTGAGAGCCATGGAAAGTACTAATATTACCACTGAAAAGGATACATATTGCTGGAGTGCAAGTACAGTGGAGTCAACCCGCTCAAACCTGCTTTAATGGACGCTAGAGTGGAGTTGTGTGTAATTACAGAGAAATGAAAAAGAAGGCAATACTGACAGCAGCAAACCTCGCTGTGCTAATGTAACACAACACTTCTCAGTTTAACACAGCAAGAGCAATATGAAAAACATCTGTTTCAACATCTTACACTTTCCAAAGCACTTTCTCAAGCTGATTGGTGTATAAGAGCACTGATTGTGTTTAGCTTTTATTTGGCTGTTGAGTAGGTTGAAGACATTGAAGCCTTGAATAGTGGGACTCTTTCTCAATTCACTCAGTCGTTTGCATTCATTCTCCCATCGCCGTTGTATCCACGTAGTTCATATTTTCGTCAGATCTTCACATGCGGTTATAAATGTTAAGAGAGGAGGAAGCTGGGAGTCGAGAGAGGACTGATGAAGATACATTGTCAGCATCATCACACAGATCCTTGAAAATGACTTAAGACAATGTCACTTTGTAAATAAAACACTGCACCTGTGCACAGTGGTTTCAGTGATGAACCATTGTTGTTTTGTTGTCAGAAAGAGCTTATCTATACCTTTAGATTAAACTTATAATGTGCATGATGACACTGTTTTTGTTACACACTTAGCACTCAACTGTGTCGTGTGTGTTGGAACACTAACACATTTTTTAAATAACACATTTCCCAGTCGATTGACTTTAATTAAAAAATCAAACAAGTGATTACTGAACTACCAATTAGTATCTGCCATGAATACAACCCTAGACACCATCAATAGGTGCTGTAGGAGAAGTTTTGTAGGAGAATCTTGCTTGCAGTTAGGGATGTCAATTTCTATAAAATCCTGTGATCGAGGATTGTTTAAATTAACGATCAATTAATTGATTAATCATTAATCATTACTCCATCATAAACACAAAGTTTTGAATGATTTGATATATTCAACTAGGCTAACAATCCAACCAAGCCGTTTCCATTCTGAGAATTACATGTCCACGCTGAATCGGTCATCGATAAGGTCTATTGATTAAAGGCTTAAAGACAATTAATCGATGATCGAGTAATCGTTAATATTCCTACTTTCAGTTCAAAATAAATATAGTAATCCCACCTTACTAGCCCATACCCCCCCCCCCCTCCTCTATGTAAGCAAAACTTTGACCATTCAACATTTCACACTCCTTTCATTGGTTGAATAAGTACATTATGAAAAGAGAAAGAATCTCGTCACCATCTAATCGTATAACAATTAAACCTGCATTAAGCCAACAACCATTATTAAAGGGGGCCTATTGTGCAAAAAATCTTTTTTTTAAACACAGTTGTGTGGCAACAAGCACATAATGTCAGTGACTAAGAGGCATTATAAATGTAGTGTTTTAGGATGCACAAATGAACACCGAAGTCTCGATAGACTACCTTCTTCCGAGCCACTTCTTTTGACAGGTTCAGTTTATCACAGAAATAACTGTTGAATCTGCCGCTACGTGAAAACATAGGCGTTTGTAGCTTCGCCCTATTTTGAAAAGAGGGACAGTTTAACAACTACAGAGTTAAGAAACAAATCAACGGCAAATTCTAGAAAAACTGGCTGAGATAAACCTGTTCTTGGCAAGCCAATGCATACTGAATGGTCACTGAAATCTCCAAAATTGTTGAAAGATACCATTTTCTCACCTAATAGCAATTAGTGTATGACATCAAAGCACTGTAAGAGTGATTCAAGAAATGTGCTTCAATCACTCTTGCAATACTTTAAAAACACACTATCAATTCCTAAAGAAACATGAGGTTTAATAAGAACCAAAAAAAGAAACGTGTGGGTGGACTAGACATGCTAATGGGTCAAATTCTCTTCCCAACCATAACATTAGTATCCCACTGTGTCCCTACTTCCACGCAACACTACAAAACTCCAGGACTCTTCGATCGGTCTGGACAGACTAATAGTCACCCAGAAAATCCAAATATTATCCTTCTGAAACTCAATATGTGGGCACGACTGTGGCAGCTAATAACCTGGCCCCCGCCGTCACTCCACACCTCCCACGGGTAGATGGCGGTGCAGGCATAAAGTCCCACAGAATGAGAAGAATGTCTTCACACTGAGGGAAGGTCATTGGTCACTTGAGGGTCTTCGGCAAGGGCCACAAAAACGTGCTCCGTCTGCAAGAACCCGCTCTCACGCGCACATGCACACACTTACACGCACACACACACACACGAATACCTCTACAACACTACACACCCAATGCCTGGAACCGTTGTACACTCAGATTACAGTGTTGATAGTGTACATTTAGTGGGAAGAAATAGTTAGAGATGTGTCTGCTTCTCCATGGGCTGTGGCTGCTGGCGCCTCCATTGTTTCCTTCTGTTATTTCAGAGCTTAGAAACGCTTGGAAGTTGATTTTCTCTGGACGTTGGTGTGAGAGTGCTAACGTCAATCTGGAGGTCTACATCTTTTAGCCACAAATCTGATCCTCGGTTTCCTTGACTTGCTTTCAAACAGGCCACACAAAGATAAAAAACGTGGCCAACATAGCGTCACTGCCTGCTGTCAGATCCTGTTAGAGAGCTTAAAGGAATGGGAACAGGCTTGTAAAAGGAGAAGCGCCAATGTGAAAACAAGCACAAATGCAGACCTTTGTAAATATATATATTGGAAGCAAAATGTAGAACCCCACTACTACTAAAATAAATAATATAATAATATTATCATCATCAATTGTAGTATGCATACTGTGTTGAAGACTTCCACTTAAAGCATTTCAACTGCATGGTAAAGCCAGTATAAACCAATCACATGACTCAATTACTAAATGCATTTAGGCATGTACAGTACTGTAGACTTTGTCAAAAGGATCAGCTGAAGTTTAAAGGGGTGGTCCAAACAATACTACAATATCATATTTTAAACTTTAGCTGATGTGTAATGTAACTGTGTCAACATAAACAACATCTCTGAATGTAATACGCTCAAAGTTCAATGCAAAGGGAGACATTGGCTTTTACAGAGTTAGTTTAGCAAAGCCTTCAGTGAACAAAGTTTGGGGACTACAAAATAAATATCCGGGCTAGTGAGATCACAAATGCTTCAGATTACTTGCATTTACCACAAGAATACACCCCGGGCAGCAAATGGGCGTGGTCAGAGGGGCTGTAATGTTATAGCAGAGAAAGCTAAAATGCCGTCCAAACGCTGCTATTTCCACAGAGCTTGTTCTGTTTCTGTATTTGGGCTTCCAAAGGACATGACACAAAGAGAGAAGTGCTTACAGTTTAATTTTAATTATGTTCCAGAAAATTATAAAAAATATATAGCTAGCATTTAACAAAGGACAGCTTCCAGAATCTCTCCTGGTTCAGTGCTGGATTCAACTAAAAGCTCCACAAGCTGTGGATTGTGAGCCACAACCTGTAAGTATTTTATTTGTTAAAAATTGATCAATTACATGCACAGTGTCTAGCGTTAACGGTATGTTGTAGCGAGGACGTAAACAAGGATGTAAACAACGGGAAATGCTGTTTGGCACAGTTAACAATTTAGCTACAAAATCATATTTATCCGTCAAACCGCTGTTAACACACACACAATCTTCAGCAGCGCGTGCAGTGTCTCTCTATGCGTGTCTCTCTAATTATGCGGCAGCTTTCCGTGCATTATACATCTCAAATAACAAACTCGCAAAAGATATGTGAACGTTTCATATTACGTACAAAAGCTTATTCCGAATATATGTAAAAGACACTTGTCAGATTTTATTTTAGAGAGCAGGCAAGAGTTTCAGCTGTGTCCTCTGTGTCATTTTCTGTCTGATTCAGGCTCACACTGATACGGCTAACAGCTACTCTGACTGACAGTATTTACACAGCGCAAAAGCTTGTGCTTCTAGGGGCATGAT
Source organism: Danio choprae (assembly GCA_903798125.1). Lineage (NCBI taxonomy): Eukaryota > Metazoa > Chordata > Actinopteri > Cypriniformes > Danionidae > Danio > Danio choprae. The sequence continues at coordinate 3,799,561 of CAIGQW010055978.1, read as the reverse complement.
GCTTTTAACCTGGTGACGTGGAGCCGATCCACGAATCACAGCACATTATGTTAGCTGACCAATCAGAGCCTCTTGAGGTCGGGCCTTTCGGAGGAACTAGGAAATTTGACAGCCGGTTTCATGTTAGCTGATTATCTGTATATAATCAAAGTAAGATATCCAAAAATATAAGGTGATTTTCTACAAACGAAGCATGAGCACACATTGTTTTGCATCTTATAAACACAACCACCCCTTTAATCTGAGCATCTCAATAAGGTAATAGCTTATATAAATGACTTTAAACATGGCACGACTGTTGCTGGCAAATGCTAGACTGAGTACTTTAAACTGTTGATCTACTAAGATTATTTTACAAAGTCATTTCTCAGGTTTTCAGAAAATGGTCAGAAGAAGAGAATATAAAGATCTAGTGATCCAAAGGCCTTATATAAAAGGTTCAGGCCGCTAGTGTTTCCAAAACATTCTGAACATGAAAAAATTTCATATGATAGTTTCTACTCAGGCCTAGATGATTTTAAGCATGCATTAACCACAGTATCCCTATGCAATCCTTAAGATTTAAAGCCATTTAAACAGACCAAAAACAGCCAAAAAACACAATGAGCTCAGCTTACTTTTAATGCTATTACACATCCTTCAACAGCCAGTTTACACAGATAATCAATTAGGACCACCTCCGTGGCGCTTTTATTCCTCGCAGAAAAAAGCCTGTATTGATTGCACTGTGAAGGATTGTGGTTCGTTACTTGGAGGTTGTGCCAGAGGCTGATGAGGACACTAAATATAATCATGGTCATAACGATCAGCATTTTCCCGTTGCATAAATGTAAATTTGTCATCGGCTCATGCCTGAAATCCAACAGAAAATGCTCACTGTTTTTACTTACACATCAAAGGATATCATTGATTTTGTCAGACTAATTAACATGAAAGAATCATACAATATGTGCATCTTGGACTTTTACTCGTCCTAAATTTCTGTTTTTGTAGTGAGCAACATACTGGGTGAATGAGCAGAAGTGCCCTGATGGCGGTACTTTATTTGGAGATTCTTAGACGTCATTGGATAATAAGTGGCCAAGGGCAGGCCTGAAACCCAGAACCTTTTTTCTGCCTCTGTTGGACCTATAATAAGAAACAGGGCGGGTTGGGAGGAAGCCCTGTAGGTTGAGTCAAACAAGATGGATGCGTAAGGAGTGTGGGTCAATAGACATATCCTCAGCAAACAATATTTAAATATGACCTGGTTGCTCAATGATTTGTGTCTGATCTACTGAGCACTACACTGGATATTGGGGAAATCAGACTGCTATCACAAAAACCAGCAACATATGATGTCACTGATGTCCAATGACGTCTGTTCATCGCCAAAATCTACAGTATGGCATCTTGAAACTAAAACACAAAACCTTTAGAATAATGTTTGTATTTTTTGTTGAAATAAAAATAGGCCAAAGACAAAAAAATATATAATACAGTTTTTTTCATAGATTAAAAGAGAATGAAGAGTACATATATATATATATATAA
>CAIGQW010055978.1:3751219-3773028 GCA_903798125.1 Danio choprae | reverse complement strand
TATTGCGAAATATTGTCATTTTTCAGATTTGAGGTTTATAAATGTCAATGCAAGACACATTTGAGAATGACAATTTATGATTATGATTTATGAATTTAATGTAAAAGTAAAATTGCAAAATGTTCACATTTGTTTTGTTTTTTTAGGTTTATGAGATATATAGCTGCAGTACTGTAGTATGAGACAGTAACTGCAAGCTTCAAATTTTCAATGATGATGAAAAGTTCCAAATGACTCTCATTATGAGATCACGGTAAAAAAAAAAAAAAAGTCACAACTGATTTTTATTTTATATTAACCAACATGGTAAAAATATAAACTCACAATTATAAAAATAGTTCTATTATAGTAAAATACGATGCAATTACCTTTTTGTTTTTAACTTGAGGCCAAAAGCATTAACTGATCAATGGACCAATTCACAAGCTTGCTGTCCAGGTGCACGCCTGTGGTTGAGCTGCAACACAACCTAAAGGAGTTAGAAATAACACCGACAACTAATCCACAGCACTTTGTCTTTGACCTCAACGGCACAGCATTTAAACGCGCCAGCTGTTGGACCTTTCTGGCATGAATGGGAGAGTCTGGTTCAGCTGATTTTCCATCTTCCTAAGAGGCACCACAGAAATTAGAGCTGTGATTACTGGAACACTAAATCACATGCAGCCGTTTTTCACTGCGTTGATGATGAACGACACTGTGTACACAATTCCCATAAATTGCATTAGTTGTTACCTGTACAAGCATTGCATGTTAAATCAGCACATCTCATGTTGCACCAAAGCAAATTCTTTCCAAATCTGAACGTTTCTGAAAGCTCTTCTCACTTATCATCAAAAAATGACTGAAAAGGAAAGCAACCTCCTGACTACAGATGGCACTATTGCGTCAATTTAAAGGCCGGTTTTGGGGTCTTGCACATCACTCACACATCAAAGTGATTGACGTGCTCTTTTACAGACCACTTACAAGCCTTTAATGACCTTTACAAGTAAGGCCATTGACTTCTTCCATTCCTTGTTGCCTGGGAGACAAGGATCCACATGTAAATGATATTCTCCCTCAAATGAACCATCCTTGATGGTTCCTCAAAAAGCTACACTTCAATGCAGCGGTTCCTGTAAAAATAACCGCTCTGTCAGTCTCCCTCCGCGGTCCCCAGGCTTTCGTCGGTTCTGCAAGCTTGGAATGCTAAATCAAACGCAGACACATCCACTGACCAAAGTATTAAAACTGATGAGTAAATGACTTTCACCGCTCCCACTTCAGGCTTTCAAGCCCCTTAACAAGTCAGTCGGTCCATGAGGGGAAAAAAATGGGAGGCAATAAAGTCAACGCTCAACTTTTCCACCGGACTGCATGTGAAATTATGAGACAATTGCCACGACTTAATAAACAAAAGAGATGGAAGTAGCAGCTGACCCGGCACGGGTGAGTGAGAAAATAACGCTCATTTAGTCCTGAAAGCGATCTGACCGTTGCAAACGAGCGCAGTAGGAAACCAGACCTCCTTTTCACAACATCTCTCAATCTTTCCCTCTTCAGGAAAACCCAGATTTATGCATTGAAAGTGCTTTTGTTTTAATTACTGGCGGAGCTTTCCTGATGGTCTTGCTGTAATTGAGGGGCACGGGTCCCAGTCGGACCGTCAGAAGTGAGAGACTGCATGCTGCTCGGCCTACTTTTAATGGGATTTTCTGTTGCTCTTAAGTGTTTCAGCAGATCCCCACTGTGGCCCGTGGAGTAGCATGAAGCTGGGGATCTGTCGGTTCTTGAAGTCTTCTGAGGGCACATTATATGATCATAGTAATGGCGATTATTATCGTCTTTATTGCTATTATCATTCAGTGATACTAGGGTGGTCAAAATTGGGGCACAGAGATGAGCTTATCTTCCAACTGAAAACAACCAGTCAAAACTTTCCTAGAAATCGTCCTTGAATATCAATGCATGAATCAGATAATTGATCATTAAAGGCCCACAAAAACATTGGTAGGATTAGACAAAAAAAAATTGTCCTTTTTTTTTTTTTTTGCTAAAAAGTGAACAGATTTGTAGCTGATCTTCTAACTAGGAGATTAAAAATGACAAGCCAAAACATTCCCAGAAAATGAGAAGAAAAAATAAAACGATTATTGGATATAAATGCTTCACATGTTCAGTTGATCAATTAAGACCCACCAAAAATAAGCAGTCTCTCTTATCCCCCAAGAGAAGGATCTTCCAGCTGAGCGGCCATAAACAATCAGCCAAAACGTTCCCAGAAAACAAGGCGTGAACAAAGAAATAGTCCTTGGATCTATAAAAGAGGAAACTGATCAATTAAGACATTGGTATAGTTAGTCAAAAAATCCAGACTCTATTTTGCTAAGAAGGAACCAGATTCTTAGCTCATCTTCCAGATGCTTGATTAAAAAGAACAAGCCCAAGCATTCCCAGAAAACAGGACAAGGAAAAAAAACGACTCTTGGATATGAATGCACTAAATGGATAATTGATCGATGTTGAACCACCAAAAACATTGATATGGTTAGTCAAAATGCTATTTTTTTCCCCAAGAGAAGAAACAAGATCCTTATTTGATCCTCTAGTTGGGCGATTAAAAATGACAAGCCAAAACCTTCCCAACAAACAGAATGAGAAAAATAAATGATCGTTGTAAGCCAATGCATGAGACGATCAATGAAAACCTACCAAAACATTGGTACGGATAGTCAAAAAAGCAGTCCTTTATTTTGCTAACATACTGCTGATTTTCCAGCGGGAGGATTGAAAGGACAAGCCAAATAATCACAAAAAAACATTGTGAAACAAAAGAAATTTCAATGCTTCATGCTGATAATTTCTGAAGAAAAATACAGTTCCTTATTTTGCTAAGGCAGAAACCAATTCTTTGTTGTTTTTCTAGCTGAATGATGAATTTGTAGTAAATGCTTATGGGTATTACTTGGGACTATACTCATATAACTGCTGTGTATCCCCAATATCAGTGAAAGATCAGATTTTCAATATGGGAGACAGATAAATATTTCCCAGAGATGGGTTGCAGCTGGAAGGGCATCCGCTGCGTAAAACATATGCTGGATAAGTTGGCGGTTCATTCCGCTGTGGCGACCCCAGATTAATAAAGGGACTAAGCCGAAATGAAAATGAATGAATGAATGAGACAGATAAATAGACAACAAAAAAGACTAGCCCAAATATTCATAGAAAACAGGATGATACCAAAAACTTTTTTTGGGATATCAAGGAAGACCCACCAAACCATTAATATTGTTAGTCAAAAAATGCAGTCCTTTATTTTGCTAAGAAAAAAAAACAGATAAGCCATGACATCAGTGTTTGTTGGTACAGTAAGCACATTTCCATCATCTTAACGTTTACTCTCTAAACAAACCTTAATAAGCTACAAGAACTGACCAAACTAGAAACATTAGCTGAATTATCCTTTTTACGCTCACTTCCGTAATAGACCAATTATAGTCCACCAAGTGACCCACCACTAAGCTCTTAATAATAAATAAAGGAGTGCTGATGGCTGACTCAAGAACTCAAGTGTGGAATGGTTTGGGTGTCTGAAGCCTACCAGAAGAACTCTAAACAATATAAAGGAGGATGAGCTGATACTGAGGAGGTTGGGTTGGGTGGTCTGGTCTGTGGGTGGTGGTAGTGGTGGACTCTAGTGAGCAGGGAGAGCTGCCATGGTGTTGTGGTGACAGAGGTTGGAGGAAGGAGGGGGGCAGAGCTGAGGTTTAAGACATGGTGATCTGCAGGGACTCCAACATTTCCTCCACTGCCTTCACCGAGCATTTGTTCTCCTTCTTCCCACGGCCAGCCATCTAGGAGAAACAGAACCAGAGGAGGGAGAGAGGGAGAGAGAGAGAGAGAGAGAGAGAGAGAGAGAGAGAGAGAGAGAGAGGTTGATGAAAGGACACCATTCCGTTTACAATGTTTTTGGATGTATTATGTTTTAACACAAACATTGTGGTGCGTCAGACTCCATAAAATGCTAACGCTAAAAGACAAGTATTTGTGTCTGATTCCCATATCTTCTTTGCACGAGCTGCATTCATAAAACTAATCGGACTGTTTCTAAGAGGGTGAGGAGTATGTAATAACCACAACTACAAATCTTTATACCTTAAAGATACCGATATGCTCACAGTGAAGTTCTCCTACATTCTTCATTTAGAAGGAAAAAAAATAAGTTTGAAATACCTGATCATACTGTAAACATGGATTTTATGCATTTCTACAGATGGGTAGTTGACAAACATTCATCCATTCATTCATTTTCCTTCGGCTTGGTCCCATATCCATCAGGGGGGTTGCCACAACAGAATGAACCGCCAACTATTGCAGCATATGTTTTGCGCAGCGGATGCCCTTCCAGCTGCAACCCAGTACTGGGAAAGACCCATACACTCATTCACACAAACTCATACACTACGGCCAATTTACTTAATCTAATTCACTTATAGTGCACGTTTTTAGACTGTGGGGGAAACCGGAGTACCCGGAGAACATGCAAACTCCACACAGAAATGCCAATTATTAGTATGATGAACTACAATAATCATCCTCTTTTTGATATAGTCTAAGCGTATGCAAGATCTTTTAGTGCAAGATTAATTCAACCACGCTGTTACAGAGAAAGATACAGGAAGTCAGCCAAAATCATACTAGATGAATTATGCTGAATTGAAATAGTTATTAGATATGGACAAGTGTCTACTCGTTGTTTGAAACTAAAGTGTGCAGTATGAATGTAATTTTATTATTGTTTTTATATATATGTAACTTATTTTATCTATCCTTAGTATGGAGAGCTCTGCTGTGACATGTGAATTTCCTTTGGGATTAATAAAGTCTAACAAACAAACAAACAATCAAACAAATGGCCCAGCCGGGACTCGACAGTCCTAACCACTGAGCCACCGTGCCATCCTTAATTGACAAACAGGCAGTTTTTTTTTGTAAAACACCATTTTAAAAGAAAAGCATGTTATATTTATGTCATTTGAAGTCTGATGTTTTGGGAAAACATAAGGGGTTACTAACTTGATCAATTTTTTCACGTTTTTCTTTTTTTACTGTATCGTAAAAAATGTCCTATGGTGTCACATAGCGAAAAAATATTAGGAAAATAACTCTTAATAATATACCAGTAGTGTGGGACTAATTGATCTTTATTGTTGAACAATCATTTTCATATAGTGCTATTAATTTTATATGAAACTATGATTGAATTCAATAAACAGCGGAGTAACACCAAAGGACAACAAATTGTACCAATTTTATAGTGGTTCCAAAAAAGTGAAATATGTGAAAAATTCTGACAAAAAACTAACAGGTGCACATCATGGGCTTGAGTCATATAATGTTGAAGGGGGTCCTTTAATTAAAGTTTTCCGTGCCAATTTAAAATGAGCATATAATGTCACACCAGAGGACATGGTTTTCAGTAAGAAAAAGTATCAGGTTCCTATGTTTAAAGAAAATATATGAATGAAAGAAATTATTGCCATTTTCTAAAACAGACACTTAATAGCGTAAAATAAAGCCTTTAGTATTTATTAATGATTTTAGGATTTATAAGGAACTCAAATTTATTTTAAATATGCTTGAGACAGTCTTGAATTTTGGCTCAAAAATGTAAAGAAATGTAATAACACAGCAGTTTTTATAACAAGAGGTCCATGTAAAACAAAAAAATGTTTAACCATTTACTGCATTTTAAATGATGACAAAACTAATTATATTTATTTCTGTCACACGTGACTGAAAATGAAATATCACGTCAACAGCCCATATACTGTCTGTCTCTTCTGGAAAATCTAAGCTAATATTGATGACTTTTATTGTCATCCACAAGTCTTTGCCCACTAACTTGCTCTCCAGAATTAGAATGTCCCTCAAAAATAGTTTGAATGGCGATGACGCCATTGCCCGTACGAGTACGAGTGATTGAGATGCCGCCGCAGGTTTCTTTGCCTCTCTCCTTGTTTGCCCTATGAGAGTAAAAGGATTGGAGGAATACTAGGGTCTAATGAGTCACCAACTTACACGCTCACTCACAAAGACCCATTAGCCGACAGCCCCCATGGCCAAGCATACTTACTCACACGCTCTTGCCGCATCCGCTGTGACTCATCTACTAAGAGTCCCTCTGCCTCGCTCAAACTGGACAAATTGAGCATATCGGCCAAAGCTCACTTCTCTATCCTCCCCTCCAGCAATTGACATAATAAACCAATCCACTATCCATTAAAGGCTGTGCTCTCCGCTTCTCCTCATTAGTCACGTCTGACGTCTGCAACATATCCTGATCACCACAGTAACTCTACCAGAAGCTACAGATGCGCAAGGTGTTTTTGAGGAAATTAAGTGGTCAGTGTTTGGCTGGATATCATATGTGGCCCTAGCTGGTAAATCCTGTAAATACGCTAAAATGAGATGATTTATATGATGAGACAGATGTATAGACATACATACAGTACTGTGCAAAAGTCCTAAGCACTATATCAGCTGTATGTGGCCTAAGACATTTTCACAATATATAATCAATCAGATTCTTTATTAAAAACAAACAGAAAATATAGGAAATATTTACAAAAAAACAACAACAGCACAACATTTGTTGAACTCTTTTGTTCTAATTGTCCTGCCATTTTCTGAAATAATGTGCTGTGCAATATCAGGCTTCTTTCAGCACTTGCCAGAGTTCTTCTTTAGGTTTAGAGTGTCTTATCTTTTTCTGCCCAGGTGATCTCATACAGCCTCTATAATTCAATTCAATTCAATTCAATTCAAGTTTATTTATATAGCGCTTTTTACAATGTAGATTGTGTCAAAGCAGCTTAACAAGTTCAATTAAAGTCCACATTTTTGAGTTTAGTTCAGTTCAGTTCATATAATATTCAGATCTGGACTCTGTGGAGGCCATTTCATGACTGTCTGTGTTTCATCAGCTGTTTTCTTTCTTCAAATAGGATTTCACTGCAATTAGCAGATCATTATCATGCTGAAAATGAAAACTCTTACCACTGAAGTCCTTTCCAGAAGGAATGGCGTAATGGATTAAAACATCTGTACTGTTCAACAGTGACAATTCCATCAATTCAGACAATATTGCTATAAACACTGGTAGAAATGCAGCTCAAACCAGGACAAACAAACTCTCCCAAACATTGTCTTTCACAAGTCTTAAACAATTAAACCAAAATAATTCAAAGTGTAACCTAACACATATACTAACAAATCATACACCAACTGAAAGATCATTTATTCACCCTGTATAAATCTCCGTTTAAAAAACAATTGACACTTATGACTGGTTTTGTGGTAAAGGGTCACATATATCCATTATACCATCAGTAAATCAACAGATTTAATGTTGGCCTAAAACTTTTGCACAGTACTGAACATAGACATACAATTGGCTACCACATCGGAATTGATGCTGATGATACACAGGGCAACTTTTGTGCAATGTTGTGAGGCAACTTTGGGAAATGATGAGAAAACCAGGCGAGACACAGGGTAACTTATTAGGGCAATGGGTTGCAGATACAATATTGTTGTCCATTCTTAATAGAAAAGTAGAAAAGCAACATTGTTCTGCAAAATTGCCAGGCAACATTGCTCAAAACGTTCATCATCAGGAGAACAGTGATAAATATTAACATTGATGAGATCATTCTCTTGCCTCTGTATTTGAAGTGATAAAAATTACTTGTGTTTTTATTACGCTACATTGACTACAATGCACTACAAGCACTGTTATTTTAGATTACACCAGCTATAAATCACTGTTTAGGACATCTACTGGTTACAAATATGTAAATGCAATAGCAGAAACTGAAATCTGATACCGATTATAAACAAAGAGTGGCAAATCCCACCAACTCCAGTCATCTTTGAAGGATCAAATCTAGCCTTTCACTTGGCGACCTGGTTAAACACGAACAAGCAGCAAATCCTGCATCCATTTTCATTACTCTGAAACTGCAGTGCGCAGGCTTACAATAAACAGATGTTGATCATTCTCTAGTGTGAAAGCAAATACAGTTATAGTTAGAAGTGTGAATGAGCCTTAACAACTGTCAATGAAATAAATGGAAATGCTAACAGACAGCTTTGTCCTGGTATTCCAGACCTCCTCAAAGGAAACATCTGCACTGTAACGGACTCTAGCAGAGAAAATGAACCAGCCATGCCGTGAACTCATTGGGTAAACAGGCAAATAATAAAAAAAGAAAAAATAGCTCACAAAGCATGTTCGAGAGAGCATGGCAATGCCGTTTCTGGGCTTGGCAGTGCATATCCCTGCTATAATTCACGAGTCCCGCTGGACATGTACATATACAGAGAGACAAATGTTATTTTCTTACTGGGAAACATCGCTAGATTAATAGAGCTGATATGTGGTCCAAGTGCCAGGCTGCCGTTCCCAGCATTCTCACAAAATCCCCACATTATTGTGCAAGTGTGCAGTGTGGTTTCTCCTGAACGATGGATTCCATCACGTTTTGGACAAAAGTCAAGGGCATCTACAAAAGGACTAGTCAAAGTCCACAAATATCATGCATTTCAAAGCAATCAGACATAGGACTGGGCGATATGACAAAAATCTAATGATAAAAGTAATCTCATATCCTGATAACGATATATATTACTATATAATGCCATTTCTGTACATTCAATTATTTGATGTATCATCAATATGTATATATATGACCACATGTAAAGTATAAACTTAGAAATGTACTCATTCATTTGTGATCATATTTCTCTCTTTATTTAGAACCTCAGGGTAAATGTTTGATCAATAAAATCTAAAACACTTTTCAAAAATGGATGATTAGAGGTCTAACATAAAAATACAAAAATAATATATAAATATCACTAAATAAAATGCAAAATGTAAACATTTTACTTTCAAGATTGCAACTTCACAGTGTCACAATGATGTTATTCGTGTTTCTGCCTGCATCACCATAATAACAAAGTAATATTGCACTCTTATAAATTATTAGGAGTGTTAAAATGTATAATGCATTGCGATCCAGATGAGAACAATTTGGTATCCTTTTAATGTATTCTGACATACTTTGTCAGAGACACTCTTTGAGCAGTCGAAACGAAAGGTTTTGTTGATATCGAATTGAACTGAATCAATGACATGATAATCATAATCGAACCAAACAGTGAGACCAATGTAGTGTGAACGTAGGGATCATGTCATTGATTTGGTTCAATTCCAAATATCAACAAAACCTTTAATTTTACCAATAAATTATAAAAAGTATTACTGTTAACAATGTATTTTTATTTTCATATGGAAAAATTAGACTACTAAATAGTCCACATTATATGTATTGTCATATTGCACAGCCCTAATCAGACATAAAAACATGCTGAATCAATGGCAATGTTTGCACTGATTATAACCAACACATGACTGGGTAATTGTGATTACTCACTCATCAAATTAAACAGCATGTGTGTGCATTATTGTGATTGTAAGTGTTAGATGATCACTCTTGTGTCTCTCAGTCAGCTGTGAGTGAAGGCTATGGTATTACGCATCAGAATCTCAGTGCTTCACTCTAATCACTCAGAGCGGTGAGTCATGCGTTTGTATGACTATTATGAAACGTTGACTGACTCAGGCCTGACAGCCACTGTGAATTATTAGCTCTATATTGAGAGAGAAGGATGAAGTTAATGCATTTATTCTCAAAGTCAAAGACAGAAAGCACTAAGAAGAAAAAAAACTAAGTAGAGTTAGAGAATGTGCCATCAAATTCGATTCAAACTATTGTACGAAAACTTCAACCGCGGCTAGAAAGAAGGGCTGGGCAATTTAAAAAAAAAAATTAATTCAGATTAAAATTTTAGGATGATTTATGTTTTTTAAAACGAGGAATCGTGATTTTTAATACAAATATTAAATACACCAATGACAGAATAATTAAGAAGCTATTGTCCGACCACATTATGGCACACCACATTAACCTCTCACGTGCAAGTGAAGGAAAGTAACTGGTAAGTATTGCCTTACATCATGGAGACGTCAGTATGACCTTGTGCCAAAGAAAGAAAGGTAGTAACATTTCCTCTGTGGAAATGGTTCGGATTTGAGAGGTCAGACATTGAACAAACTTGTATACAAAACATGACAAAAATCCATTATAAAAAAAACAACCACATGTGACTTATCACACATCATTAACATGTGTTAAGTTTGCACGATGTTACTACTGTTAATAATTTTGCTGGTGGTGAATTTGCTTGCCTTTTTGATTTGACCAATGTTTACAATAGTTAAACTTGGTTATTTTCTTAATGAAATCACAAGTATTTATTGTTTAATTCAAATGACAGAATATTTACTTCATTTAATTTAAATCTTGTGCAAAGATATTAAAGTAGAGAATTATTTTACATTTGACACCTTGTTGACCAATTATTTGGCATGCCCACTAAGCATACAACAGATGATTTTCAAGTCACCAATAGAACATTTTACTTCAATCATGTTGTTGTAATTTGTTTTTAATTGACTAGTTACACATAAAAATCTAATTCGAAATAGTGAATCGGTCAAACACAGGGGAAAGAATTTTTGCCCAGCCCTACTAGAAAGTACATTTTAGATATGCACTTAAAAAATGGAGATCATGTGATGATACAAATGCGTGTGAATGGACAAACCAGCAGGCTGACCACATTGTAAACATCTGAAATGTTGTTTTGGTCATTCTAAAATGCCTTAACCATTTCAGTAATAGTGTTAATATATTATTGATTACCTCCAGGATAGTCAAGAGGGTCTGTGCTCCGCTTCTCACGCCTTCAAACACCACCATTCGTTCATTGCGTGTCAGCATTTGTCTTCTGAGGCACAAGTATATTTGGCACATCTTGTATGCGATATTCCAGTTTTGCGCATAAATTTCATTCACATCTTTGGATGGAAACATAGCTAGTGGCTTGCCTCGACCAGTTAATGAAGGTATGCTAACCACCAGAGGTTGGAGGCACCGTTAACCTCTAAAGGACCTCATCAATCAAAGCTACTCTGCTAAAGGGTGACTCGACTTCTCTTTGAAAGACCTCAGAAGTTCTTCAAAGCAACGAGTACAACACGTGATGTTGACCTCTCAGTACAACCAAGGTACTTTCAGGTACAGTGAATAAGGTTAAGGATAAATGGCTTATTCTGAACAGCCTAAGGTTAATTCTTACCTGCATATTCACCATATCTATGTCATTAGAGGACACACCATGGGTCTCGCATGGTATTTCAAGCACTGAGACACTTTCTAAAACCAACTTCAAAGTCTCGTCACTAGACATATGCAACTCATATTGGCACTCCACAATACTGGGAAAAAAAACTGACAATACAATACAATATTTACAATATTTTGTTTTTCGGCAATGTACAGTTGAAGTCAAAATTATTCGCCCTCCTGTGACTTTTTATTTTTTCAAATATTTCCCAAATGATGCTTAACAGTGCAAGGATTTTTTTCACAGTATTTCCTATAATATTTATTATTCTTGAGAATTTGTAGAGAACTTGTCTTATTTATTTTATTTCGGCTAGATTATTATATTATATATTATAATATTTTAAGGTCAATATAATTAGCCTCCTTAAGCAATATTTTTTTCAGATTGTCTACAGAACAAACCATATGTACAATTATATACCATATATACAGTTATACAATGTCTTTCCTAATAATTACCCTAACTTTAACCTAATTAACCTAGTTAAACCTTTAATTTGCACTTTAAGCTGAATACTAGCATCTTGAAAAATATCTAGTAAAATATTATGTATTGTCATAGATAAAAGAAATCAGTTATTAGAAATTAGCTATTAAAACTTTTGTTTAGAAATGTGTTGAAAAAAATCTTCTTTCCGTTAAACAGAAATTGGGGGGGAAATATACAGGGGGGGCTAATAATTCAGGAGGGCTAATAATTCTGACTGTATTTTGCAATATGAATATAATTTCACAAGATGATTTGAATAACTCTATTTGAAAAGAATTCATAGTTATATGTTGATGTGGATGATTTTGTAGGGGAGTACATCCACATAACATTATATTAAACAAATTTCAAGCTTATATGATTACAACAGAACAAAGATTCTAATTGAATACACAGTGCTTTATGGTTTTCTGTGGACAGTATAACAGTATTGAGGTGCAGAAATTAGAAAATAGCACTAATCTTCATTGTATAAATAATTAAATGCAATTAATCTTTGTTAAAGTTACAAACGATACAATTTCTTGCGCCCAAATGGTTGAATTTTCTTGAAATCGTACGCAGTGACAGTCATTAAAACCAAAACCAAATGAAAATCGTTCACTCTATTAGGCTTAAACTTTGCAATGACTGCACAAATCACACAAGTTCTGAATTGCAATTCTTGGTTAATTGTAAGTTCAAATTGACATTGTAGATCCTGAATGATTATCCGTACCCTAACTCATATTTGTTATTCTGATGAAGCATTCTTTATGACACCAAAGTTTTCAGAAATAAAAAAAAATACTGTCTTCTTTTTACCCTCATGTTATTCCTAACCCTGTGTGACTGAAAACTGGTTTTGTTCACACAATGAGAGTGTGTACATGCATGTTCTTACCCCAATTATGCTTAATAAGACAACCAATGCACGTAATCATGCAAATGCATTAACCTTGATCAGAGTAAGGTCATATAAATGGCTTAAGCATAAACCAATCATCATAGGTCAATTTTTGCCCCTTACTTCAATTTCAAACAGCATGTAAATGCATAAACCTACCTTTTTATAGACGTGCGCAGGTGTGAAATGTAAAAAGAATGTGTCCTTAATGCATCACATTTAAATGCATCCATTATATAAACATTATATGGAATTATATAATCATATTGTAAATTTAGATAATCAGATTTTTTTCCTTTTCAGATATAGAAGTGGTACAATCAAATATATTGCATCTTAAGTGGATGATAAATGAGCTATAAGTTTGCCATAACTTTGCATTTGCATACTCAAATTATTATTTTGAATAATCATTATTAAGCGTTACTAGCAGGAAATAAATTAATACATTTATTTGCATTACTAGGTTATTGGTTTGCATGCAAACAGAGTATTTTAATAAGTGTATTGGTGTGCATGTAACCATCCCCGAAGACCATGAGGCTAAGAAAATAATGACAGAAATGTAATTTATGACTGAATTATTCCTTTTACTATTCAACATGCGTCAAGTTTTGTGCTTCAAAGGATTTTTCCATTCCCGCTGCACAAAGTGACTATCAATCAGCCAAATCAATCAGAACATTTTACGTTTAAAATAAAACTATATGGGGCATGATTTCACCGTAGGAGGGACTACTGGCCATTATAATGTGGCAAAAATAGGAACCAAGCAGCGTCACAAAGTCTTGGTGCATGATGCTGCTGATGCTCTGATTAGGACGGCGTGTCAGTATGACTGCCATCCATTACCAATGACATTCTCATGAGTAAAGTGTCTCCTGAGGCATATGGATCAGTCAATGGAGAAATCTAGCAAGATACAGAAGATGATTGCGTAAAGCAAGACAGAAGGAATGAAAGGAACATTAATATCTGTTATTGGGTGGTCTGGAAATTCCAACAGAAATCTGGCCAAGTTTTATAACACCCTCAGGGTTACAGACCACAAGGTCAATATGCTACTTCTAAAAGAGTGGAATACAGTTAATTCTAATATATTTCTATAAAGCATATACTCAAAATATTATTTGAAATATATTTTTTTTTAGATAAATAGATAGATGGTAAAAGATAATAGAATCCAAAGCTCTTTAGGGACACAATAGACTAAATGTTTATTTTATTCGTATTTTTTGAGGAAAAAAAATATTATATAATATAATGGTCAATATAATTTAATTCATTCATTCATTCATTTTCTTTTCAGCTTAGTCCCTTAATTAATCAGGGGTCGCCACAGCGGAATGAAGCGCCAACCTATCCAGCATATGTTTTACGCAGCAGATGTCCTTCCAGCTGCAACCCATCACTGGGGAACAATATAATTTAATATTATATAATAATATGTACAGTAATAGAGGAATAAAAATGTTTTTAAATTTTTTTTACATTAACTCATTTTATTATACATGATTATAATACTTTTAAACATATTTAATTAAAGAAGCAATCTGGATTTAATGTGTTTTCTATGTATATAGCATCACTTGTGTAAATTGAATTTAAGGTGAACAGAAAAACCTTTTAAAGAGATTTACGAATGAACAAATGCCAAACAGTATTGGAAAGACATGAGGGTAAATTTCTGCGCAAACTAAGCCATTTACTCTGTTTAGACTCTTTAAACTCTTCTTGCCCACCAACACGTCAAAAAGCAAAGGGGGCTCCAACTAAAGAGTGTGACAAGAGTCCTCCAACCGCACAGGAAACACTCCAAGTGTACACTTTTATGTGTGTGTGGCCCCTGACGGCCCTTCTTGCTGACTAAGGACCCGTTTATTACACTTTTAACCGTCAATCCTTAAATAAGCAACATATATATTACCCTGACTGGAGTTCAGATTTCTAATAAATCTATAATATTTACATTGTGTAACATGGCAACAACATAAACTCTTTTAGTGATACCACGCACATTGCACTTCAGTTTTTCCTCTCTTCTGCTATCATTACAGCCTCCGTTTGCAGTCGTGGTGTGCATACTGCATATTTTCCCCTTGCTAACTCCTGAGGCCCATGTTTGGCACTGGCATTTATGCTTCATAGGGATAGTGTCGCTTTAACATGCAGACATAGAAAACAGCTGCGTAACACAATGCCAGGGCCTGCGGGCTTAAGTCAACACATTAGCTGAGCTTTGCCCAGGCACGCGTGTTCAGCAGACCCAGCATGAAGGCATGGCATACGCTCACTGTCTGAGGATGTGCTCCACTATCTGTATATCAGATTGGGATAGAGGAACAGGGGAAAACAGAGCAAAAGGCAGAGTCCAGGGAGATAAACTGCACTGCCAGCTGCTCAGAATGAGCGGTACGACTGGACAGAAATTAGGCTAAACCAGGCTATAGGTGGTATGATTTAAAAGATACAACACCACGCGTAATAGAGATAAGTGTTTGCCATGCATGTTTTTTATACAATGGCTTTAAGTGTTACAATAAAGTATGACAAATGCAGGATTTTTTGCATTTAATTAGTCAAAACCAATAATACTGTTTGTTATAAATACTGTTTTCTATATTAAATGTTTATATTTTAATGTACTCTAGTGACAGCAAAGAAGCTACAACTCTGTCACTGAAATATGCTGTAATATATCTAATGAAATATTGAATATGCTCATTTCTTATAATAAATGCTGAAAAAACAGGACTGCTTACAACTTTGTGAATCTAAGGAACAGAGAATAGAATTAGTTTGAAACCAAAACCTTCTGTAACATTATAAATGTATTTACTGATCATTTCAGCTTCTTCCAGTCAGTCAAATATTTATTCATCATTATTCCACCAAGTATTGGTTTGTTAACTTTTATCTTCTCTGTTTTATTTTAAGTATGGTAGAAATTGCTTTAGTAGTTTACAGAATAAAATAAGAAATGTTTTCACTCAAACACAAACCTATGAACAGTAAATCCAGAAAAACAATCTACTCTTATTCATTTCAAAGTTGTTCATTTGAGATGAGGTCATGGCTCAGTAAATTCCTCCACACCAAACCAGCTCATCCATGTCTTTATGGACTTTGCTTTTTGCAAACTGTCCAAAATGCTTTGGTATGCTGAAGCATTAAGAGTTCAATTCACTAGAACTAAGGAGCAAAGCCAGACACCTGAAGAAAAACTCCACAACATAGTGCAGTCAAGAAGTGTGATTCATCAGTCTAGAGTACAGTGGCAATGTGCTTGACACCACTGCATTAAATGCTTTGTATTGCACTTGGTAATGAAAGGCTTGAAAGAAGCTGCTCGGCCATGGAAATCCAATCTATGAAGCTCTCTACAAATTGTTCTTGAGCCAATACGTTATTAAAACTATTATGTTTTGAAATGTGTTGAAAAAAAATATTCTCTCCGTTTAACAGAAATTAGGGAAAAACTATTTACAGGTGGGCTAATAATTCAGGTGGGGTAATAATTCTGACTTCAACTGTATGTGTATTAGATTTGCGGTATAATGTCCATCTATAGCACAACTCATGCTCTCCTCTCACCTGATAGGCTCTGCTGATCTGAGCGGCAGCCCATGCTGCGTACTTCACATTGTCCTTCTTCACTTTTGCGCTGACTTTAGGGCTGGCGGCGATGTGACTTGCCGACTGCGGGAGAAGAGACAACAAACAAGGGTGAGATGGACCAGAGTGTTGGGGAAAGCATAAAGATTAGGGTATCACCATTCCTGGAAAGCGTCAATAAAGAGTCATGAGATAAATACCCATCGGCTCCCACTTAAAGCTCACATAATGGAAGGGTGGCTAAACCCTGATGGTGATGAAGGGTCTTTTTAAAGGGTGGAAAATGTGAGAGTTTTGAGCCTGGCTGAGTAGTGAAAAAAAAGCCTGGGGGCTGTGTTAAAGCATCAGAGATAGGATAGGCATTGCTGACAGGTCTGCGAGTGTCAGAAAGGCGGTGTGTGAACTGCATAGCGCAACATGAATCATGCTCTCCAGCCGCTACAAGATCTCATTCCACAACCACAAATCCTCCATCTTTCCCTCGTTATTGCTATTAGACTCGCTTTACCAGAGCTCGCAGGACTCCGGTCGGCTAGCATGAAAGCTCTTCCCCATGGATGTGCTGAAACTTTAACTGCACACCAATCAACCTCATCTTTGCTTCTGGCAGCAAATCCCTCGGCTTCTGGACTTTTGGGGTGTGTAAGGTTGGTGAGATGTGGCAAATGTTAGCCCATGAGGGAAAAAGTTTGGTTTTGTTTGAGTCACAGACTGTGTACATTTTTCCTTTTTTTTAGATTTAGTCATACTTTTTGTTTTTGGATGAAAATATCCATTAATTTTATCAATATTTATTCATTTATTGTTTAGATTTAGATCCACTTGTAGGTGTCAAAGCCACTTTAGCTATTATTAATATTAACTACTAATAAAACTCTTTTATATCAAATGTATATGAAAAAATCCATTTGAATTCAAGTTAATATTTCCTAATTAATTTATTTAACTTTTTACTGATCTAGTTTTAGTTCATGAAAAGAACATTCTAACATAGAAATGTAAAATATTTTAAACAAAATGTATAGCTTACACAACTTAGTGTTGATTTAGTATCTTTCACCAAAACATAGCCATTAATATTAAATATTTCATCTTTTAGAGATCAACATTACATGTAATTTGAGTGGACAAATAAAAAAATGAAAACAAATGACCAAACAATTAAAATATGAATGTTAACATATATCAACCATTTGTATCAATACATTCATAAATTAATTTAAACATCTATATGCAGGTGTTATTTTAATATGCATATACTATTACAGTATTTTTTATATATTTTAAAGTATTTTTTCAGTTTTCTATTTTATTTTTAGACGTTTTGTTGTGATTTTAGTAGTTTTAATTACCTCAATGTATTATTTATTTCCATTTTAGTATTTCTTACTTCATTTAGTACTTCACTACTAGTGATACATACTTTAATATTAATTGCACAATAATTAAATTCAACAATTAACAATAAATGTAACAATAACTTTTTTATATATGAAAAGTTTTTTTATAAATAAATACATGTAAAAAAAGACATGTTTGACCGTAGTTATAAAATAGCCAAATAATCACTTTTCAGGTCACCATCAATGTCACCAAGATTGCTCAGTTTTTGCCAGAAGGTGCACTTTTCACATATACAGTATAACAGGTTAACAGGTTGTTGGTTTTGTTGTACTGACCGACATTCTGCAAATGCTTCACCTCACAAGCAAATCTCACATCAAAATGCGCTGATGACTGTCATGGTTCTGTGTTTGAACTACTGAAGCGTGTGTGTGTGTGTGTGTGTGTGTTTAAACAGAGGGCCTGTGTGTGGCTCCCTGCGCACCCTCTGTCGGCCTTCTGTCCCTGGCTGGCTGTTTGTGTTCATATGTCAGGAGTCACTTACAAATGATGCATTGGTGTTAATGGACAACTTCCTGTTTAAATAAATACAGATGAAAGGCTTATTCAGTGCACATATTGCCTGAACCTCTCCAGCACAGCCACGTGTGACGGAGTGCTTGCCATTGCTCTACCGTTCTTTTATTGTCAACGGTTTGTTTATCTCTGGCATAAACAGAGAAATGCCCTTCAAAGGGCCGCCGGGTTGCATTACAGCAAAAAATTTGGTTTTTCCAACACAGAGACTGGAAACGCCAACTGCCCCTGTGTGAACCAATCAGAACCCTGCATTCATTCACATGTATGAAAAAAAAACAATGGAGAAGGTGTCTGCTTTCAGCGCTGCTTACCATGTAAAGGCCGAACAAGGCCCTCATGTTTCTGTTGTTAAGCTTCAGTGCCTGCGCGAAATACTTCCTGGCCAGCTCGAGGTTTTCCAGACCTCCCTGCGTGTATTTTACCTGCGGGAGATGGCAGAGGAAACAGAAAGGTGATGTTGTATTATAGGCACCCTTAAAGCTGACATGAGCTCTAAATAAATAAACAGAACATGATCTAAATCAGCAGGAAATATCCAACACAAGCATACAACAT
The DNA here is from genome assembly GCA_903798125.1 of Danio choprae. Classification (NCBI taxonomy): domain Eukaryota; kingdom Metazoa; phylum Chordata; class Actinopteri; order Cypriniformes; family Danionidae; genus Danio; species Danio choprae. The sequence continues at coordinate 3,754,256 of CAIGQW010055978.1, read as the reverse complement.
GATGGATCTCAGAGTGCAGTCTTGAAGGGGGTTTAGGTTTTCTGGACACAAAAACCCAATAAAAGACCACATTAAAAGCTCGTTTGGATGCTGTCTAAATATGGGTATGGACTAAATAAATGTTATTATTATTACTACTGTTATTATTATTATCAATATCATTATTATGGGTAAGGCCATAATTAAATTTCTGTCATAATTTCTCCTCCCCACCACACCACACCACACAAAAACTTCAAAACATTATGCAATTCTGAATGTGCTTCACACAGGTGAGTGGGCTAGACAAACCACCTGTAGAAAACACACCCTTTCATCTAACTGACACTTTAACTGCACATTTGCATCAGACACTCTTACAATCACTCCATAAAAATAAAAAAACTGTGAATTTCTGAAGTGTGCTTCACAGAGGTGAGTGGGCTTGACAAACCACCTGTAGAAGCACAATTCTCTCTATATGCACCGGACACTTAACTTAAACTCCATCTTACAAGATCTCAATAAGAAAAACAATGTTCAAGTCTGAACGCAACACAAATCATGTTGCACTACTTGTTTTCTTCAACCTTAAAACTTTTACAGTGAATCCTTACCTCAGATAAAATACAGAGTCTGACCGTGTTCAAGACAGTCTGGAGTTTGAATTTCTTGATTTTTAATTGTCATTTTATCTCAGTTACATTAAAGAAAACAGTTTCAAGATGAAAAATCTAAATAAATAAAAAATACTGTACCTCTGCGTACTGTTCGCAATACAAGTGATTATGTGGGTTTGTCATCATCAGCTCTTCAAGACAAAAAGCTGCTTTTGCATAACTGTGGGAATCAAGAAAAGAAGAGAGCAAAAAAAAACTTTAATGGATATCACACATATACAAGAATACATCTCCCAGTAGCTTTGTGGCTGATTATGCATAGCACAGCTCAATCTCGTTGACAGTTGGGAGACGGGACAGTCTGAGGTTTTTTGTTCATCAACTTTTATGAGGGTTAATGGAAATCTGTGTATGAACACCCATTTGGTCATGTGATGAATGAATCGTTGCAACAGAGGTGGCAATCCTGCCCTAGATTCAAAGATGAATGACAGTCTGCTCTGCCAATCTGTCCCTGGGTTCTTCATTGACATCTCAGTCTGTCCTGAGGTCATTTTCAAGAGCCATTTCCAAATGAGATCACTGCTGAGCCACTGACCTCACACTAAATTTACAGTTTCAGACACTCTCTTCCTTATACAGCAGGGAAAATAAGTATTTAACACGTCATGTTTTTTCCTAGGAATAATATTTCTAAAGGAGCCGTTGACATGGAATTTAACCAGATTTTGGTAAAAACCCAAACAATACAAATATAAAAATAAAACAAAAAAATTATCTGAAAAATGAGTTCTGTGTAATAACAATGAAATGACACAAGGAGAAAGTACTAAACTACTGAAATGTATTTAATACACTGTATAAAAGGCTTTTTTTGGTGATGGCAGCTTAAAGACACCTCTCATAGAATTAATTGCTTTGACGTGATTTTTTTCATAGACTTTAACAGAGTGCACAAGTCTTGATGGTTCTGTGGGTCTCGTCTATCAAATCTTTAATTTGCATTTTATATTAGATTCAAGTTAGGTGATTGGCTGGGCCATTCTACAGCTTGATTTTCTTTCTCTTAAAGCATTTGAGAGTTTCCTGGGCTGTGTTTTGGATCACTACCTTGCTGAAATGTCCACCCTGGCTTCATCATCCTGATAATGTAGATGTTGGACTGAAGCAGCTAATATTAATTTACAATAGAGAAGGGCAGAGGGTTGCTGAAGAACTACTGAGAGATTTCAGCTGCTGTCGGAGCTTTCACTGCCTTTCTACACCTCCCTTTCTTCATGTGTTCAATACTTTCTCCCTGCATCTTTTCATTTTATTACGTATAACTTAATTTGTAAACTAATTAGATTTGTTTTCTTTGCATATATGGACTTCTTTGGATGTTACCTACATCCGGGAAAAATTTCAAGTCAAAGGTACCTATAGAAATTTTGTTTTCTGAGAAAAATGGTGACGTGTTTAATACTTATTTACCACGCTGTAAGTATACAACACTGACCTGCACATTTCCTTACCAAAAAAACTAAACTATTTCAAAAAGAACTGCAGAACTATTACGACAAAGCTCATTACTGACTCGAGTCCTCAAAACCGTGCAGCTTTTAAAGCTACCGTTAGCAAGCTTTCCGTGCGAGGTCCTCACATCGAGGCCTGCATTGTACGTGCTCATGCACACATAACAGTTTATCACAACACATCAAATTGTGAAACAGAACTGGAATTCTTCCAAATCGAGTTGAGGATGTTAATCTTACTGCTAGCGCCTGGCAAAAAAAAAACCTCATTGACGCAAACAAGGTAGAAAAACAGCATTGCTGACTTGCATCTGACGATGAGCCTATCGAGCTGTTTAGGAAATGTTGGAGGGGCTTTGAATACAAAGCGAGGAGAATGAGAGTGAGAAAACAACACAGACAGTCAAAGAGGTTGGAGTAGTGAGCCAGTGAGATCAGGCCACTCAGAAGGTTGAAGGCTGCTTGCAATTACCATTTCCTCACTGTAAAGACTTTCAGATGTGCTCCAGCCATGGCGTAAACTGCGGCTGAGCAATGTAAAGAGAAAGAGATAGACAGATGGAGACACACAGAGAAAGGCAGGCATCAACCCACATCACTGTTGATCTCAACACCCAATACCTGAGCATACATGGCCAATTCAACCAGTCCTCCACTTATAAACCATGTAAGACAAATGATATTATGGTATAAATGGTATTTGTGTATGTATAACTCTCAATTGGGGGTTTAACTGTGAAGTAAAGTAAAAAGGAATTACTGAAAGGATAAAGACTGTAAAGTTATATAAAGTTGATTCAGTTATATAAATTCCCATTTTGAAGTTTTAAGTCAAATTGAGAGAGACATATCCTTTGAGATATTAAGTCAAATTGTGAAATTTAAATTCATATTATGAGACAAAGTGAGTCACATTTTCAGATA
>CAIGQW010055978.1:3724715-3739226 GCA_903798125.1 Danio choprae | reverse complement strand
AAAAAAAAAAAGTAGATCGGATCAACAAATTAAATTGCACATTAAAGCAGTGAGCTGTCCCTTTAAGTGGAAAACAAGTACAAAGAGGTAGAGAGAGAGAGAGAGAGAGAGAGAGAGAGAGAGAGAGAGAGAGAGAGATCACCAGGGGGGAAAGGGGGTCCACATGAGAGTTTATTGACTTTGCCAGGAAAGCCTCCATGTGTTCAAAACAGACAGACGGTGAGGTGTGGAATATGTGCACCAAGTCCAAAGAACAAGAGTATCCGCTTCATCACACAAACTTTGCCAGTCCAGAGAGAATGTTTAAAACATCTAATCAAGTCCATGTGCCTAAAAAATGTGTTTTGCTTCTACCAGGATGAGCCAAAACAAATAAGTTTATAAAAACACGTTAAAACATTTATTTTTGGGCATGGCCACACAGTCTTTATGTAAGAATGAAGATCAGGTACAATATGTTTTGAAGCAATAGTGGAAAGATATTGAAAAACATGGCGACAGATACTACTTGGACACTGCAAACAACTCCACTGAAACTCAATAAATATTCAGCGAATGGAAAACAGGTTTCATGCGTTATGCCAAGACAATACAAATCAATGCCAAACTGTACATTTGAGCTTTTAATATCCATGTAATCTTTAAATAATAAAATAACTTGCGTCTGATCCACAAACTTTAAAGGGATAGTTCACAGAACATGAAATTCTGTCAAGCTAATGTGAATGAAATTAATCTATGTAACACAAAACGTAGAATTGAGGTCGGAAAAAAGTTTTTGAAATATAAATTAAGAACGTTTATTGAGCAAAATGTTTATAGGTACAAACATTTACTGCTGTAAAAGTTACTGTTAACTGCAAAAGTTACTGTTTTCTTACTGTTATTTTTCATAGAAATATATGAAAGAAAGAAAGAAATAAACACTGCTAAGAAATGTTTCTTAAGCAACAAATTCAGCACACTTGATATTTTTAAATATTTTTAATTATTAAAACTTAAATTATGACAATTTTTTAAATTGTACTCATTTAAACCTTTTATTACCTAAAAATGCTAATGCTAATGAAAAAATATTAAACACTGCTAAAAAAATGTTTCTTAAACAACAAATTCAGCACATCTGATCATGATTTTTGAAGGGTGATGTGACACGTAATACTAAAGAATGATTTTCTAAAATGAAATTCAGCTTTGCCTCATCAAGATAAGTCCCTGGGTCAAACTCCAGAAACGACTCGATCTAGATGTGGATGAATCATTACAAAACAAAAGACCAAGCAATTTCTTAAGAAATTGACATGAGAGTGATTAAATAAAGACTGAACTTTCATTTCCAGATGACCTATTGCTTTAGGTTATCTAAAGGTTAATGGTAAAAAAAAAAAAAAAAAAAAAAACTAAATCAAAAAATAAATACGTTTTTTTTTTTTTTTTTTTTTTGCACCCCTGGGATTTCTCTATGGTCTCAGGAAAAGCGATAAATCCCCATCTTCAGAAGACAAGGCATTTATTTCTGCTGAGGTTGCCCCGGCCATGTTTAATGCAACCGAAGTCCATAAATCAATGGTCTTTGTTACCTCACACACTTGTTATGTGATTTTAGTGGCTGAGGTCAGCGAGGACAGAAAGGGTTTCACATATACAGCTAACATAAACAGCAAAAACAAGTTCCAACTACATTTTTCCTTACCGTATTAGTCGGGTCGTCCTGTAGTATTGAGTCGTACAGCTTATTGGCATCGTCATACCTTCAAACAGAGAGATCATGTTTTAGGATAATCAACAGGAACGCCGGTCATGTGAAATGAGCCGGTAAGAGCTATCAAATGAAGTTCAGTGACCAACTTTTTTTGTATACAAAGTGGCTTGTTTCTATAGTGACCGAAGCTTCGTATCCAAGTGGCAGAAATAAACAGTCATTACCATAGCTGCTCAAATAGCCAGTGCTGTGTCGAGGTTTACTAGCTCCACAAAGAGCACAATCCGCAAACATGATTGCCTGCACATTGATTTGCCTTTAAACAAATCAGCCTGCACTTCCACCACAAATCAGGCATTGTTTCGAAACACATTTTGCTGTAAAAGGCATTCTTCCGAGGCAAGACATATACGAGTTACAGATGCAAAATAAAATAAATAAGTAGACAGGCCCTTTAACCTGAACCAACACTGTTAAAAATGCTGGGTTCCACATAATTCCTTCATGTTATGAAGGAATTATCAACAAATTTATTAAGTTAACTTAATTGTTTTCACAAATTTAAGTAGATTGAACATAAAACAACTAAGTTGTCCCAAAAAAACTCGGGAATTGTGTTGATTCAGCTCATTTTAAATAAGTAGTTTGAACAAGCTGCAAAAATATATATTTTTTTAAGTGAAGAGTTGGACAATGTCAAAAATTACGACGCAGACTTAATATAATGTTTTCTGAAGAAAGGGAGGACACAAGCACTTCACTTCTCATGTCGAATGAAAGATGAATGCTGAGCAATTCCATGTTCCAAGTTTTCACCAAAATAGCGAAACCATTTCTAAGTTTTTTGTGTAGGCTTGTATTTTAAAGTACAGTAAAAATACTCAATATCTCTGTCAAAGTTTACAAACAGTTATATTTGGTTTACCTACGTTACAGAAGTGTCACATCCATAACGAAGCCTTTTCCTCTAAGAAAATAAAATCAATCATTTTTGTTCTATAGTGAGCCAACTCTTATCCTTTTGATTAGCATCGTTTCTTTTGGGTTGTGCAGTTTCATTCACAGAATTTCTACAAAGTATGTTGTATACAGTAAACTCACATGTTTATTTTCCACATTTAAAAGATAAAAAATGTTTACAGATTGATATTTTTATGATCCCACAACTCTGTGTTAGTTGTGGAAAATACAAACAGAAGTTTCAATATAATGTTAACACATACTTTCTTTATGTGAATTTATGTTTTGAGATTTTACTTCAAATGTCACATCCGTAATGCTGGAACTGCTCTGCTTGCTTTTTGTTTTTTATGAGAGACAACCTGCACAGCTAATACTAACACAGCCTGTCTTATGATCCAAACCTGTTACAAACAACAGAAGCAGTTCTGGTTCTTATTATCACAAAGCTCCAATGCCACTCCTCTTCTCACATCCACATTAGAGCTCAATCACTCTCTGGCACATCTCACATGGCACCAGCCGCTTTGACTTACTCTATTTATGTAGGATTGAACCATGTGGGAGAGTAGGGGAGAGTTTTATTTAAGTTGAGCGTCTGATGGCAATTAGACGCAAATTTGCAGTTTATTTAATCTGACCGTGCTGGCGCAATCACTCACAATTACAGAGCAACTCCTGGCATAACTGATAAACACGTCAAAGATATTTTACGACCTTCTTAATTGTTTGCTCACCTGCTATTAACATACGTTCAGAACTTTTATGGCTGTTTTAACGCATGAGCGTTTATAGTACAAAACCAATTTCACCACATGCATTTTTGAAAACCTCCTGAATTGGGTTGAGTACAGAAATCTTATATGACCTGTATGTACTAAACCAAATCAGGTCACTATATCCTGGGTTCTGTAGACGACAGGATTCAAACGAAATCTAGAGGCTACAATTTAAAACAGTAGTCTACGCTGTTAGATATTTTATTATATTTCTGTGGTAACCTACTGGCAGCACTGTTGCTATCAAGTTACCACAACTGCCCCTTTACAGTAACTTACCTCTAAATGTGTTTTACAGTAGCAGGGCCTTACCGCAATTACATTTTACAGTAAAATAGCCTTAGCACAATCCTCTTTTTATGGTAAAATGCTCTTTGCCACATTTTCATTTTACAGCATGACAATTTTTACAGTACATTTACTGTAATGCATTTACACTATAGCAGTACAAAACCTTTATTTTTAGTATTTACTATTAAATCAAATAAATTTCAAACAAGTGACAATTTATTTTCAGAAACTGTCTCTCATTTGTGTCTCTGACTACAGTAGCAGTACTTTATTACTTTATTTACAGTAAAATACCGCAAATATGCAGTAAGTTACTGTTGAAGTTTTAAATTGACTCAAAATGCAGTGCATAATACAGTAGTGAACTGTAAAGAATGTATGTGGTATTATACTGGGCGTTTTTGCAGTAAATAACTATTTTAAACTACATATTTTAAACTAAAAAAAACATTCTTTGATGTCATCCAAGATTAATTTGTAGTTCTATTATTTAAGTATTGGCTCCAATACCATAACATAAATCGTTATTGTACAAAATCCAAAAGGTACACAATCCAACTCAACCAAAATAATTGTACACCACATTTGCACCTGTTTTTAGAGTAATCCACTTGTAATCTGACTAACAAAAACACATTTTAAGACCGACCATAAAAAGCGCAATTGAGATAGGGCAAAATTCTTTGAAAGAGGAAACGCTGACCATAGGTACTATGTTTGCTGGTATGGCTGGCCTTGTTTTCCCAACCAGAGAGACAAATAAAAAGACAGAGGTGAAAAAAGCACAGAGGGACCCCCAGAATAATAGTGGGAGAGACCACTTCCGCCTTCTAAATTCCTCGCTCAGGCAAAAGAGCCACAGGACTACCGAGGGTTGAGTCGTTCTCTCTTGCTTTTCCACTTAGCAGAAGGAACGGTGGCTTGCAAAATAAACAGCCTCCCTTCCCACGTATCCTGCCACTTCCATCCCAGAACAGTCCTCCTCCTCCTCCTCCACCCAATCCAAGGACGTGGTGTTAAGACGGTGCTGCGGTGTGTGTCTTACCTCTCCAGAGCCTCCAGCCGCATCCCTGCTAATCGCTTCACTCTGTGACTGTCTGGAAACTGCCTCTTCAGCTCCTGTAGGCAACTCTACGCAAACAAAAACAACAACAACAGTGGGGTTAACCATGCGAACATGCAAGTTTTCCAAACGGTGTCCGCAAACTGGTTTTCCAAACGTTTCCCATGTCTGCCGTTGGTTTATCATAAAGAAAGTGCTGCTCCAAGCTCAAGCTGCTGGTGTGAATGAAATAAGATGAAAATGTTATTTTCTCTGCATCTTTGGATATCATATTAATGTACTTTTAAATATCACTGTTCTAAATTTTGATTCAGAAGATTTCTTTAAATGTCTTTGACAGGAGTCTCATGTTCAACCCGAATTAATTTATTTGATTAATAATACAATAAAATCTATAATATAGTAAAATTATTACCATTAAAATGACCAGTTTTCTTGTTTAATGGGTGTTATTTTTTGTTCTTGCTATGTCAAAGATTCATTTTATGCAGTCAAGATTATATAAGTAAGCACATATCATTTATTAGAAATCATAATAACATGCTGATTTGTTGCTCAGAAAACATCAGTTAAAAACAGCTGAGCAAATAAATATTTTGGATCTTATTTTGACAGATACATTTAATTTGAATAGATTTAATAAATGATTAATTTCATTAAAAATAAATTATTACTGACCCCAAACTTTAAAATAATAGGAAACACCATTTATATAGAAACATGTGTAATCCTTTGCTTTTGACTGAACATCTACATCTTTAATGTTCTTTTAAATGTTTTAAATGTTAACAATAAATGAAAGCTGATGTATCAAACATTACACATAAACAAAAATATAACAATATTATTATGATCTAATAAACTGATGACCAAAAGTGCTATTTTATCAACTATTTTGTCACATTTCAAAGCATCAACAAAAAAAAATCCAGACATCACCTTAAAAATCAGCCCTCAAAAAAATTACTTTTGCTGCTTGTTCAAAATACTTACTTAAAATGAGTTGAAACAACACAAATCATAATTTTTTTTGTGGGGACAACTTAATTGTTTTATGTTTAATCCACCTAAATTTGTAAAAAAAGTATTACGTTAACTTAATCGAATTGTGTTGGGACAACATGAAGGAATTGTGTGGAACCCAGCATTTTTTTACAGCGAGTTATTTACGCATAGAACAAATAAATTTATTTTATGCCCCATTTTAGAGACTATGCAAAGCCAACTGGATTACGGAGTACTTGAAAACTATTCTACAACTCTCAATGGTGATGAAATGTGGGCTTTCAATTTTCTTTCCTCCACAGCATTTTAAAACTTTATAGATCTACTCTAAAAAGTGTGATGTGACTAGTTTGACAAGACAATATCCCAGCGAAGGTTTCTGCCGACCATAAAATAAAACAGTAACTTTCCTGTCCATGGGTGCCACAATAAACAGGTCGGCCATACAGCTGTGAGGAAAGACGTGAAAAATTGCAAGTGACGTGGGTGAGAATTCAGAACACTGCACAGCGGGATCCCACAATTCCACACTGGCTACTATAAAAAGCAGAAGCAGGATGCTACTTTTACCAGTTCTTTCCCACTGAGATGAACAGGCCCCTGTTTATTTCACACAGTGACTTGGTATGGAATGGTTAGTGTCAAATCCAATGTTTTCCTGGTTAAGATGGAAAATTTGCTCTGTGGCTTAGCCTGGCTGACCCTTCATGAACACAGACGTTTTTTCTCGCTCTTTTCCTAGCCGCTAGTAATGTAGGTGTCTCAAGTCAACAAGGAATCCTAATTGCTGAAACCCTCCTTTATTTCAATCTCAAGTCAATCATTTCTCCAAAAGCAAATTGCAAAATGATAGTTTGCTTTTTTTTATTATCCTTTTAGTTTTTTTCTCAAATAGTGTTAAACTTTCATCAAATGCATGTCATATCATACAGCTTAATACACGTGTATAAGCACACACTTTCTCTTTCAGCAACATATACATTATATACAGATGAAGTCAAAATTATTTAATTTAATAATTTCTTTTTCAAATATTCGCCGAATGATGTTTAACAGAGCAAGTAATTCTTCACAGTATTTCCTATAATGTTTTTTCTTCAGGAGAAACTTGTTTTGTTTTGGCTATAATAAAAGCAGTTTTTTTTTTAATTTGTTTCGATTGTCTACAGAACAAAGCATCATTTTACAATGATTTGCCTTATTACACTAACTTGACTAATTAACCTAGTTAAGCCTTTAAATTGCACTTTAAGCCGAATACAAGTATCTTGAAAAATATCTAGTAAGATATTATGTACTGTCATCATGGCAAAGATAAAAGAAATCAGTTATTAGAAATTAGTTATTAAAACTATCATGTTTAGAAATGTGTTGAAAAATTCCTGTTAAAGAGAAAATAGGGGAAAAAATATACAGGAGGGCTAATAATTCTGACTTCAACTGTATATGAGCATGCAGACATATGTTGTATAAATAAGAAAGAAAGAAAAATAAATCAATATTGACAAATGGAAAGAAAGAACATCAGTTAACATCAACAAATTAGGTCGAGCGAAAAACTATGTACATGTAGGGAGTGCCCCATTACATCAAAATGTTAACATTAAAAATCAGATCAAGTCTAAATTGGCCCATTGCGAAATAAAATGTTCCATTTTCTGATTTACAAATGCTGTAATTTGCTCCATTTTATAAAATGGTGCTTTTTCAATGGTCCAAAATGATTTGTGGGAGTGTTACTTAAAGAGAACTCACCCAGGCCAGATCATCACGACTGCAGTCCAGCGCGGCGATCATCACCTGCTCGTAAATTATCCAAACTGAGCACAGGAGACAAACATAACATGACACCATATTAGGAAGTTCATTTTTCAACATGGCAGCAAAAAAAATGATGAATGAACATTCGGCCCATGTGAACTCCTTTCGACCAAATGGTGACGTTTCTTCTTTGTGTCATTAGAAAAGACGATCTTTAGCATCTGTCAGCGACGCAGTTTGTCTCCGGGTGTGGGCGAGCTGGCAGGTCTTATGGAAACGCTCAGGAAATTCACGCCGCTCCGCCAAACAAAACTAAGACGCTGAATTTTGAAAAGAAAACCTTGTCGAATTCATCAGTTTTATGTATCAGTTGAGTCAAAGACCGCAAAGGGTGAACGAATTTCACCCTCTATTCGTCATGACATGCGTTATGTGCTGAAATCACGCAGCTATCCGCGTCTCGTCCCGAATAAGTGCATCGTTACCTTGACAGATTGCTGGAATTTGAAATTCCTACAATTAAATGCTTAAGTCATTTTCAAGATGGCCACATTTAACATTCACCTGGCAACCATAACAAAGCAAGGGGCTTTACTCTACTTACAATAAAGGAAACTGATTAGTGGGCTTGGCTAATGGATCCAATTAATGAAATAATGCTCCATGACAGACAATCATGCCGGTTGAATGATTTCAAATGTGCTAATTGAGAAAAAACAAGAAAATCCCAGTGAATAAGGAAAAAAAACTGATATGCATAAACTAACAAAGTTTTTCTGTGCTGTTTTTATGATTCCAAGTCTTGCTTTGATAATTACCATCTTGTTTCACAGCCGATTTAAGAGCTGGTTTCAATAAAAACAAGCTGTGTAAAGTATTTACCCCACTCTTTAAAGACAGTATAAATCACAATAACAAAAAAGTTAACATTGTACATTAATAAAATGGAGCTTATCGCACAGCAAGTGCTGTTCTTTTGTGTGAAAATGTGAACATATTTACTGTGTTGGTGTATCTTTGGTTCATTTTTCCTTAATTAGATATAAAACGTCCTAAAGCCATGACATTTCTTTTTGCTTGTATCGCAGAAAATGTGTTTTTGAGGGCTGTTTGGCGACATAATGCTTGGCTGTGTCATTGTTGTTTGCTAAGATTCCTAAAACAGTGGTGTTGTTCTCTGACGAACAGCCAAAGGACTTTTAATAACAGTTATTTGAGATTACATGTGGTTTTAAAATAACAATATGGATGAAGAGAAAGAAAGGTTTAAATTCAATTTGAGTAGAAAAGAGCCCAATTTGGCCAATCGGTAAACCAAAATTGTCAACTATAGGAGTGAGTTTTAGAGCGAGTATGAAGGATTGGATCACCTCTGAGATAATGATTTTAGCTGAAGAGAGTCTTGGCTTTAGCGGCCTCTTGTTTGACAACACGATTGCAGGACTTCATCTGCTTGTCTGGCTTAAAAACCCAGAACTGACCAAAGCAAATAAATATCAAGCCATCTGAAATGTTTCTGCTGTTTCCGCTATAACCTCATTTTGATGTCGAGAGAATGTTGCTATCAGACACTTGAGGACAAATCAAGAAACAGGGAAAGCATAAGAAACTTCTGCTATAGTCATATTCAAGAGGTCAGACTCGACATGCAATATTTTTATGACACAAATAAAACAATACAGCGTTCGCTCAAATTCATACTCTATAATAGGAGATAGGGCTGCATGATATTGGAAAAACCTGATATTGCGATATTTTATTTTTCTTCGATAAATATTGCATATGAATACAGTTTTACAAGGTGGTCTTTGGCAGTTTTCTGGGGAGTCTATCAGTATTCAGGTACAGAAATTAAATAATCACAATGCAAAAAAAAAATAAATAAATAAAAGCATTTCTAACTTTGCTTTGTCTCATTTCTAGTTCAAATATCTAAAAATTCTTAGATCAAGTAAAAATGCTTTGTTTTCACCTTCAGAAGAAATAAGGGAAAATGAAGAGTTTTTCCTTAAAAAAGCAACATTATCTGCCAATAGGGTACGTAAAATAATCAGATTTTTGCTTTGAAATGTAGATATTTAGACTAGAAACAAGACAAAAAATTATAATATGCATAAATCACATGAATAAATAGTAAATTTTTGTGTATACAGTATATAAATACAGTAATTTCTTGTTACCAAATGTTTTGAACTCTCCTAAAAACACACGCAAATGATAAACTTTCACTCAATTATGGTTAAACTTAGCACTGACTCTACAAATTGCATGTGTTCTGTGGCTCCTGGTCAATTATAATTCTGACTCAACTTGCATATCTTGCGATGTGACTATTGCCGATATCGATGTTGAAACGATATATTGTGAAGCCCTAATTGGAGATATTTTGCAATTCAAAATGTTAACTAAATAAACTGTTCACTCACTAGCAAAATTCTTTCTATCTTATTGAAAACATCATTTTTTTACTTGGGGAAAAAAAATAAAAAAAGATTTATTTATAGTTTGTCAACTACGACTTTATACTGTTATCAGTTTTATTACATACAATCAACATAGTTACTCTACCTTGGTAATAGAGTTTGGCAGTATCCGATGCGACAATTTAACATTTTAAATTGCATCATGTTACTAATAAAATCATGATTAAAAAAAAGACTTTTAAATAACCCACTATGCGTTCAGTCATAATTTATATGTTTCTTGTGATAACAGCTTTGTAGTTTATTTGATCAAATTAAGTCTTGGTTTAAGAACTTTTTAGATCTAAACATTTTCTCATCGAAAGCACTCATACCTATCAGTGCTTCCGATATTATCAGTGAGGGTGAGTGACATCATTTCCTTTATTTCACATTACAGCAACAAAAGTAAATAATAAAGTAAGAAGTTGTGGTCTGATACACATTTAGAAGTTAAAAGTTATATTCAAACTATTTAATGTGGTTGAAAAAATGACTACTTAGAGCTTTTATAAATGATATATGGAAAATAACATGAAATGAAAAGTAAAAATATAAATATTTAAATTTCACAATGATAAATAAATAATACACTAATCACTAAGTCAAGCTGACACGGTGGCTCAGTGGTTAGCACTGTCGCCTCACAGCAAGAAGGTCGCTGGTTTGAGTCCCGGCTGGGTCAGTTGGCATTTTTGTGTGGAGTTTGCATGTTCTCCCTGTGTTTGCGTAGGTTTCCTCCGGGAGCTCCGGTTTCCCCCACAGTCCAAAGACATGCGGTCCAAGTGAATTGAATAAACTAAATTGGCCGTAGTGTGTGTGTGTGTGTGTGTGTGTGTATGGATGTTTGGATGCTGGGTTGCAGCTGGAAGAGCATCCACTGTGTAAAACATATGCTGGATAAGTTGGCAGTTCATTCCGCTGTGGCGACCCCTGAAGAATAAAGAGACTAAGCCGAAGGAAAATGAATGAATGAATGAATAATTCAGTCAAAACTAAATCATGATTTTTAGCTGTTATGGCCTGTAATCCTGTGAATTTAAAACAGAACCATCTAAGAAAAAAAAACAAGAAAAATAATGACTTTGGAAAAAAAAAAAAGTAGAAAGTAGAAGCAATTACAGAATTACCCATATGCTTGCTTTTATAGGCAAAACTTTATAGGTCTCATTTGTTAAATATAGATGAATTAACTAACATGAACATTTTCGAGGCATACTTTGACAACATTAAAAATGATTCATGTTACGAACTAAATGTTAATAAACTGGATAAGCGCTGGACACTAAGTTTAAAGTTTAACAGTAATTATATATGCTTACACATTTTCTTTTGAAACAACTGAATATACACTCCCCGGCCACATTATTAGGTACACCTTACTAGTACCGGGTTGGACCCACTTTTGCCTTCAGAACTGCCTTAATCCTTTGTGGCATAAACTACAAGGTACTGGAAATATTCCTCAGAGATTTTGGTACATATTGACATGATAGCATCACGCAGTTGCTGCAGATTTGTCGGCTGCACATCCATAATGCGATTCTCCCGTTCCACCACATCCCAAAGGTGCTCTATTGGATTGAGCTCTGGTGACTGTGGAGGCCATTTGAGCACAGTGAACTCATTGTCATCTTCAAGAAACCAGTCAGACCAGGCAGCTGGCTCTTCCCCATTCTGATGCTCCGTTTGAACTGCAGCAGATCATCTTGACCATGTCTACATGCCTAAATGCATTGAATTGCTGCCATGTGACTGACTGATTAGAAATTTGCATTAACGAGCAGCTAGACAGGTGTCCCTAATAAAGCGGCCGGTGAGTGTATATTCTTCTACAAATTATGCTGCAGTTACACTCAAGTTTGAGCATGCGAACTTCTTGAGCATGCGAAATGGTGCAGGATTAAACGATGATTAGACATTTAAAAAAGCAAGCGATTGGTCCATATTTTATATTTCTGTACAGAGAGGTCATGTTTTGATCCTACGCAGTCACGTGATGTGATTTCGCAGGTCAGAGTTCACCAGGCTTGAACTTTGCACCGCAGCGAACAGCAAAACTTGTCACACGAGCTTGCGTTTCCGGTCTGACGCATTCACGTGCGTATAAATGGAAGCAGTTTAAGTGGAGCACAGTGACTCCAAAAACTTAATCCAAACTTCTTGTTTATTTTAAATCTGATAATTAAATGTTGAAATTTGCCATAAACCGCTTTTTTTCACATGCAATGTCTAAAGGAAAATAAAGGTTAATGGCTTCTACCACTGAACTTTTATTGCTCAGCCTGTTTAAAGCCCACAAAACCCGAACTAGTCACTCTGAGAAGCTTATCTATATATTTTTTTCCTTAAAAAATAATAATAATAAAGTTTTTAATGGCACAAAACTCCTTAGCGTGTTTTATCGCTAATTTGCATAGCAAACCCTTTCCAAGAAGCAGAGCTCTAAATTCATCCTCTTTAAATCACTGGTGCTGCTGCCATCAAAACATGGCTTTCATAACAAAATAACCACCTTTAATAAATTTCAGGACAATTACTGTCAAGCTTCAGTTGGACTGCTGTGGGAAACGTTCCTATTATTTGTGTAATGGGAATATGGGCTCAGTGTTTTGCGAGCACTATGATGGTTCCATGCAATAAAAAGTTATAGCTATACAGCCTATTTATATATTAAATATCTGTCAGTTATCCTACTGCTTAGTGTCCATGCGTGCATAAAAACGCATCCGATCCTTGTCAGGCAGGCATCATCTTAAACTGCTTCAAATACGAAATGCATTAATATAAAGCACTATAGTGTTACAGAGGCAGAATGTTCTTTGTTTTTATACAACAACGCTTTTGTTTACTGTAATTGTACTTACTGTCATCTCCCAGTTTAGACGCATGCTCATTAATCAGCTCTTCACCGACATCCACAATCTGCTCACTGTTCCTGTAATTCTCTTCCCTCCACTTACGGAGTTTGTCACGCATCTCTGAAATGCAATAAAGAAATGCATTAGCACTTGGCAGAAATATTTTGCAGCAATTTATTTTCTTTATCAATAATTAACTTGTTAACTTAACTTGTGCTTTATTCACCTTCCTGCTTTGTTTTATAAATATATAGTGATATATATATATTGTGATATATGATGTATAAAACACCTTGAGGATGAGATGATTCTGATAATGGTGTCAAAAAAGATGAAAGCATAAATATTGAGGTAAAGTTGCTTTTATATTCACACATTCAGACTTTCTCCTCAATAATATAATTCCAGAAAAGTGTTTTTTTGCAAATTCTAAATGGTAAAATCATATTAGCAGCCAACGACTATCAAAGTATAACATTGTTCACAGTCAAATAAATAGTGCTAATGTTGTTTTCAAGTCATACTTACATGCAATTTCAGACTGAATATTCAAAGTATCATGGTAAACACTATAGGGAGCGTGTCAGAAGTTGTCACTGAACTAATGTGCGAATATAAAACAAACTTTACCTCAATAGCATAAATTATAATCAATGTAAATACGCATCTAACTGAAAAATAACAAAGTGTGGCATAAAAATATTAAGTGTACTGACTATTAACATTTGTATTTTATTTTTCTACTTCACATGACCAGAAAATGTATGGATGTGAAAAGCTAATATTCTGATGTTTAATAATAATCTTTGTTTCCATGACAATCAAATTATACAGGCATTATTGTCAAAGGTTTTACATCATATCTAGAGGTTCATGTTTTATAGATATATCAATATAATAAGACAATGTGTTTATCAAAATCTGTAATTACTGAACTGAATTAAAATATCAGATTTAACAGAAAAAAAGGTTTATCACAAAAACAACGGGAGATGATGATCTTATCAAGTAAACAAACTTATTATTTATACCATATTAAATGGTATAAATCATTATGTCATGTCTGGTATGATCCTTATATCCCCAAAACAGACCAGGCTGACATCAAAAGACGAAAAAAAACCGCTTACATCATACTTATAAGAGGAAAAACATGACATTCAAATACAAACCACACTGTAACATGTAAAATGACTGAGGCAAAAGCACAGGTTCTGTTACTAAGCTATGTCTACGTATGCTAACAGGCTAGCATTTTGTCTTTAATTAAAAGCACAACAAATAAGACACTTGGAGCGATAACCTTAACAAAATGTACAAGTCGAGTGACTATTGAATCACTACATATTAATAGTGAATCATGTAATAGACGCTGTTAACGAAAACAAAGTCATTTACCTTCCCAAGTGACATCGTACAGCTCCGATATGGACGACATGTTTTTTCAAGCTCCGCCCCTTGTGAACGGATTGGTGGATGGCAGTGACGTCGAAAACTAACGCTGTGAGAAGGGTCATTGAAGGGCAGAGGCCAAACCCTATGAGGTTTACATTTATTTATATATTCAGGCATTTGATTTTAAGAAAGAAAGAAAGAAAGAAAGAAAGAAAGAAAGAAAGAAAGAAAG
>CAIGQW010055978.1:3688930-3708985 GCA_903798125.1 Danio choprae | reverse complement strand
CTATTCTATTATATTCTGTTCTATTCTATTCTGTTCTTTTCTATTCTATTCTGTTCTTTTCTATTCTATTCTGTTCTTTTCTATTCTATTCTGTTCTTTTCTATTCTATTCTGGTCTATTCTATTAGGCTTCAAATCAAATCCAATCAAATAAAATGTAACCTTTAAACTTTAAAATCTTTTTTTATTCCATTGTTTGACTTACAGTAAATGAAGTACTGCATTATAATGTTATTCTATATTATTTGTATTGAGCACTTAAGTAATAAAATTCATTTTAATCTATGAATGTAGTTTGGCAGTTTAACAATTATACTATTTAACTTTATTTTAATTTACATTTTTAATTTCAAATAATTTCTTTTCTCCCAATTTTTTTTTACTTTACAGAAGTTATATTTAAATGACCATATGTTTTATTTGTTAATTATATATCAGAATTAAAGTAAATTTAATACTGTATTAAAATAAAACTGTATAAAATATTCCTTAATTTTTAATACTGTTTTTTAAAGTTTTTTAATTTTAAGTAAAATTATAATTTTATTTTTACATTTATTTATAATGTCTACATTTTTATTCTAAATATAAATTACATTCTTGTTTTGTTTTACAGTACTGGGTAACTGAATGGGTTTTATAGTTTTATTTTTATTTTATTCGTTTTTATAACATTTTGATTCTTTAAGTTAACTTTATTAAAAGTCAATTTAATTTAAAGTTTATTTTTATTCTTACAAAAATGTTTTGTTTTACAGTAGTGAAAACTAATTTCTTAAAAAGACATTTAGAAAAAGTCATTTATTCAAGTATTTTTTATTTGAATATATATACTATTATATAATATAATATAATATTATATCTATTTGTTATTGTAATTCTGATTTATTTATTTATTTATTTTCGATTACATTCATATTAGCACAAAGTAAATATATTTCAGCTTAAAAAACTGATGAATGGCTTTTTGGCTCATGCTGCAGATCCAGCCGATGGCGCGTTTGCTTTGAGCGCTGCATAGTAAATAAAGTTTTCCGGTTTTGAAGCGCGTCCTCTTCCGTTGCCATCATGGCGGAATACGATCTGACCACCAAAATCGCCCACTTTCTGGACAGGCATCTCGTTTTCCCACTGCTGGAGTTCCTCTCGGTTAAAGAGGTACATGTGTAATTTACGTTTGCTGTTTGAAACTGTGCTATAGCGCTTTTTGTCTGTACAAAGGGACTCATTTATAACCACGTGCGCAGGGTACGGGAGCCGCAATGGTGATGCCGCACCGGTAGTGTTCAAATCGCATAATCACGATTTAAGCAGTTAAAATAACAAACAAGTGTTTACAGAGGCAACAAAGTGAATATGATATGAGTCACATTCATCACGCACAGATTATAACAAACTCTTATTTCAGTTGTTAGTTATTTGCGAGTTGCGTAAAAACTAGCAAGCTGCCTACCTAGCAACGTGTAAGCAGCGAGAGAGAGAGAGAGAGAGAGAGAGAGAGAGAGTTTAGGAACAACTAACAGATGTTACTTTGGCTTGGCTTGACACTTTAGCAAGTGCTGCGTTGTTTACAACTCTCTCATGCTGTCGGTAATACGTAATTGGACGTCGTACGTTTGGTTTTGTGGTGTTTTCTTCACCGAGTTTTGACAGCTAACGCTAGCTAGCACCGATGAGGCTGAGCACTTATCCTCTATTCCAGTTCATTAAATGTGATAATAAACAACACAAGTTACTGCCTAAAACATTGTTACCTTTAATGAAACGTAATGAAGTGAACTTCTATACACACAAATGGATCAAAGACAAAAATGTTTTTCTCACATGTAAACAATGAATTTTCACTACAATACAATGTTATGTTTGTTTGAAAGGAATGATGCCTTTACAGATGGCATCCACTATTGAACAATTTGTGTAAAAATATATTGATGTGTATTTAAAACAAGAATTATTTCGTTTGTATCCCAACTATCCTTTAAACCACTATATTTTGTTAATTTGTTTATAATATTCTTCTATTCATATTCCTGTATTTTTTTTAAAGTACAGGTCAGATTAAAGAGATGGAGACTTACCATCAAGTGGTTTCAAACCTTTGTTTATGTTTTCTGTTGAACACAAAAGAAGATATTTATAAGGTTATATTTTGAATGTTGAAACCGGTAATGGTTGACTTGGATAGTAGGAAAAACAAATACTATTTATGTCAATAGTTACTAGTTTCCAACATTTATTTAGAAGAAAGAAACAGGTGTGAGTAAATGATGACAGAATTTTCATTTTGGGTAAACTGTCCATGTGTGTTTAAATCTCTCTCACACTTACACACACACACACACACACACACACACACACACACATATGACTAGACAAGCAGATCTTGATACATTTTTTTTCTGCCATTCAAAACATACAAGTAGAAAAAGTGATACATTTTTGATATATAAACTGATTAAAGCATTCTCACATCTGCAGGAATGTGCTGATCTTGTTTCTATTACCATTTTCTAGATCTACAATGAGCACGAGCTCCTCCATGGAAAGCTGGATCTCCTCAGTGACACCAACATGGTGGACTTTGCCATGGATGTATACAGGAATTTATTTCCTGATAAAGATATACCCAGCTGTAAGCGTTTTTACTTCTAGTTGAAGCTTAATGTGATGCATGAATAATTACTATATGAGAATATTATGATTATTACTTTTTTTTTATATATCCTCACTGCAGCTCTTCGAGAGAAGAGGACCACAGTAGTGGCTCAGCTAAAACAACTGCAATCTGAAACGGAGCCAATTGTGAAGGTATTTGAGGACCCGGAGACCACGAGGCAGATGCAGTCCACGAGGTAAATTTTTAAATTACACCTACACAAACAGCTGACTTTTATGAATAATTTACTAAAGCCTGATATCAAAAATAATATTTATCATAATTAGAGGAAATTGATGTTTCAAACAATCACCATTGTTGTCATTTTATTTCTTCTTCTCATTGACATTAATCAATGAAAATAAATGAATTTGTTATTAAATGAAAATTCTGTAACTATATTTAATAATTATTATATTTTATATTATAACAATCTATATATTTGTGTATTGAACAGTGTTTTATTACGTTGTAGGCATTTTATTATTTAATTTAATTATATTAATTTATATTATGTAATTGCTAGTTATAATGAATTCTGATTGTTTATAATAATAATGATGATGATGATGATGATTATTATTATTATTATTATTATTATTATTATTATTATTATTACACTTTGACATTTATTCTATCAGTTTTTTAAATTTATTTATTTATATATTGACAGATTCATTCATTCTTTGTTGAATGTGGCATTATTCGACTGTCCACCGTAGAGTTTAAACTCAATGTTTAAAAATGTTCAGAGTCAAATAATTCATCAACAGCTCCCCTTCATGTATCTAGATGTGTTTGACCATAGAGTTGCCTTAAAACACATAGGATGTACCGGTAAGGTATTTAGGGCTTTAAGGGTCTATTGTGGCTGTCTTCAAATTTTAAAGCGACTTTCCATATTTTAGAGTACATCGTGTAGACTTTTAAATGTCTGCGGTTTTTACTGGAAGTCGACAGTGGAGAATCCTTTAAAACGTTGTGACAGTAGTTTAGTCATTTTCTATTCCAAGCAACAGCTGAGATGGTACTTTAGTTATTTTGTTGTCTGTCTAATGCAAGTTGAACAGTGTTCAATTGCACAGTTGAGACAAGACAGTCCTCAGGGATGTGGGATGGAGCCCTGCTGGATGCTAGACGATACTCCAAACAGAACATTTGTGGCTCTTTTTCTGGACGCTTGGGTTTAAGTGCCATTTAATTAAGCGGATGGCAGAACATCAGCGGACATTTGTAATCACAATTGGTTCGCATTTGATTGAAATTGCCATGTGGACGAGTATATGGTTTCATGCTGCAAATTTCGGAACGGCTGAATGTTACGACATCCTGTGGTGAGTTTCACGGAGGCTACTTTTTTTTTCGAATTTGTGCGATGCTGCTGACTTTGCTGTAATTAAAATATTTTGGTTAAACTCGGTCCTCATCCAGCGCTTGCTTTTTGCTTTGATGGATGTTCCTCATTTCTAGCCACCGGCCAATCGAGAGGTTTTAGGTTTAGAGATGTGGTGTATTAGGGATTAGAGATGTTTTTATTTAATTAAAAGGAGGTTGTTGCGCTGATCTCTGAAGGCGCTGGAGATATTCTCGAATACTTCTCTCCATTAGCAGTTGGAGGGATTTCGCTGGATTACAGACAGCGGATTCTTGCTGATTTTGTTGGATTGAAAAGACATTGTTCTGTTCTCAAGCAGTCGCCATTAAAATTAGCCTGAAGAGATGGCGACTTAGTGGCTGATTTATCCACTGCATATTAGACCTGATCTTTAGACCACTGCAGGCATGCGGTGTCAAAGAGTTTAAACATTTGAGTTTTTGCCTGTACTCTGTTTTTATTATTATTATTATTTTTTAGCCCGTACCTCAATGGGCTAAAATGTTTACTTGAAGTAACACCTGAGATTAAGTACATTTTTCAGTAATTTAACAACACATTTGCATGTTCGTAGTTCATATTATTTCGGGTAAAAAAAATAAAAAAATGTGTGTGTGTGTGTGTATATATATGTATGTATATATATATATATATATATATATATATATATATATACACACACACACACACACACACGTTTTATTACAAAAATTATTTATTTCAATGAGTAATTGACTTCAATGATCACCTCTTAAGCTCATGAGTCATGAGTTGTACAGTTTCCTCACAGACCCAGACATATAAGAAATCATGTTTGATCTTAAATATGAATATAATTCAATATTTAATAATAATAATAAACAACAGACTTTGCAAAATATGGTATGTAGCTTGCAGAAGTTACTTGGACAGCATGAAAAAAGTCATTAATAAATAAAGATCTGTTTTGTTCATTATTTGATTAATAGTGAATCATTCACAGATTCATTTACATTACAGTTCTATGTAAATGCTGTTATAATATAACTGTTAAATATTGTTAATTTTAGCAAATTAATTACCAGAGCAGAAAAGGACCCTCCACATCAAAAGCTACTGTTCCAAAATATTTTAAATGTTACTTATAATAAAATATATTGTGTTCAATGGGGGAAAAAAGTTGTTATTTTTTACCCAGACATTTAAAAAGAACATATTTTAGAGAAGTAATTACAATACGTGATACCGTGAAACTGTGATATTTTTATCCAAGGTTATCATACCATCTTATACCGGCCCATCCTTATTGCGGACGTTCGTATGCTGATTAGTGCACTGTAAAAATAATTGCTGCCTAAATTAGTTTTTAGCTGAATCAAATGAACTTTTTTCTAATCATTTCAATTAGCATCAGTCAAACTGACTAAAACTAGGTATAACTTGAATTTAATTGAAACCTGATTAACTTATAATAAGTTAAAGTAACATAAAACATTTCTTGTCATGCCTTTTTGTCATTTCAGCCTTCAACACTCAAAAGTTAATCTGAAGCACACATTTACATATTCATCTAAATGTCATTTTTGATAAAAGACATTCGCTAACAGTATTACTTTTGCTATATTGATTTATTATTATTATTATTATTATTATTATTATTATTATTATTATTATTATTATTATTATTATTACTCCTTGACAAGAAATAAAATATTGCAATGGAACAATTGATTATATCTCACAATTTTCCAAGAATTAACAGCCTTGCAGCACAGCAGCTCACTGGTTAAACTATGTTATTATATTGTCATACGAGCTCAAGTCTATTCAATGACAAAAGTTTGTCAACAATTTATTATTATTTTTTTATCCATGTGAGGATGATCAAACTCTTACATCCGAAATCCTTTGACCCTTGCAGATAAAGGCAGCAACTGAGTCCACGATCTGCACTTAGTTATTGTTTAATTGCTCATTTTGACTATAGCGCTAATACCACACTGCACTTCCATATATTTTTATCAGGCTACCGCTGTGTGTTTGTGGTGTCTCTGCAGTGAGAACTCTCAGTAGGTGGCATTGCCTTGCCTAGACAATTTGAAACACCAGTTTGCATTTGGTTCCTCCAAAACATGCTTTTATCACAGTTCAGGATTAAGTTTGTGGCCTTCGAACCAGGCGCAGTCTTAATTAACCCACTCAAATGGATGTCTGCTCTTCATTAACGAGCGACTTTGAAGTTTACTTGTTCGATTGGAATAATTCGGCTTTCGGAGGGCATTTCTTTGTGTCTGGAGTTTCACAGGCCGAGACCGCCATGAGGAAGTGCAGACCAGGACTCGTCTTTATTTGTTCTTTTATTTGTGTGATGTGTTTCTTGAAAAACCGCGTCAGTCGGATGTTTGCCGTCACTAACAAGGCGGATGCTATAAGCAGGTGAAATCATGTTTGGTAATCTGTCAGGACTATTGTTCAGGAGTGTCGGGACATGTGGAGTGGCGATAGGTTTTGTCTCAGCGTGATGGATGGATGAGCTGCGCTGATTGGCCGAGGGCAGTGTTATCTTGCAGTTCCCTCAGCACCAATGCATTGACCTCCATGGTGAATCCTGCTCTGTCTGTTCTTCATTTCAACCCAGACGGGAGGTGCTGAGAGCTGATGGCGTAACGATGACATATCCTCCTCAGCAGACAGATAAACATGGACTGGATGTTCGTGTTTTGAGATGCTAAGTGAGAGGTGAAGAGGTTGCACTACATTTTAAATTTAGTCATTTAGCAGATGCTTTTGTCCAAAGCGATTACAATTGAGGAAGCATTCAGCAATTCAAAAAGGAGAGGCAATACACACAAGAAGTGCTAATTATACAAAGGAACTGTTAGTGCTCAGAGAATTAGGTGCTAGAGTTACTGGGGGAGTTTTTTTTTTTGATAGATAGATAGATGGAGGGAGAGAAGAGTTTCTACTGGTGGTTTGTCAGGCCCACTCACCTGTGTGAAGCACACTTGAGAGGAAATTTCTGTATAGGGACTGTTATTGTATAGAACAGTAACAGTGTCTTAATCTGGTTTGATCCATCAAGACAAGCTGTTTTAAATGAGCTGTAGCTACGTTTCCATCCAAAGATGTGAATTAGTCTGGAATATTGCATAAAACATTTGCGAATAAATCACCGTTTCCATTTACTGAGTCAATGAGAACAAAATTGTCATTTCCTGATAAACTGGTGGCAAATATCAAAATTAAAAATTAATTTGCTGTGGTAGGAGAAGCCACTGTGGGCTTTTTTTTAATATAAGAAATTACTTGCGCCTTAGAAGATGAAATGCAATGAATGCGGTGGCTTTAAGAGGTGCGAGACCACTCAAGACTGGGAGGTAGTAATACCCAATCACTTTGATGATGGACTTTGGTTGAATTTCGGATGCTTTACAATGTGGTCTGATTGCTGGTTTGTCCATTTAATGCGTTCCATCGAACCCGTTTTTGACATCACATTATCTCTTAAAACAAAATCACATAACTTTTTTTAATTCAGAATTTATTCAGTAAATGTGTTTTCATTGCAGTTTATGCAAATGTTTTCTTATTGGATAAAGTTTATCATACTTTTTTTTTGTCTATTGTCAGCATTTATTTATTTATTTGTCAGAATTAGTTTTTTATTGTCAGCATTTGTAGATATTTAGTGTTTAAAAGGAAAGTTCATCAAAAGATGAGTTGCTTCCATAATGATCTATTGTATTTTTTTCTGTGACATCAGAAGAGATTTTTAAGTGTTCAGACTCCCTTCCATAGTGACATTTGAATAAAGATTGGTTTGGGACGCACTATTAAGTGGAATACAAATGCTTCTGAAATGCCAACACAAATTGGTAGTTGCACTATTGTAACCTTTTAACAAAATCATGTTTTACTGACCATCAAGCCAACTTGGAGCTTTAAAAATACGTTTAAATCATAATAGCAGTTTTTATCTGAAGAATGACTTTTCTATAAACAAAATAATCCTCCAAAATCATACATCCCACTGGAGAAGTTAAGGCGATAGTTCACTTAGCCATCACCGGTAGCCATTGTTTTCCATAGTATATGTCTTTCATACTATGTGTGTCAATGGTAACCAGTTTCTAACATATTTCAAAGTATCTTTTTTTGTTGTTTAAAATGAATAAAGGTTTAAAATCACTTGAGGGCGAGTAAATGTTGTTTTTTGGGTGAACTATTCCTTTAAGCTTAAAAAAAAAGCATATCTTAAATCATCATCAAAGTGGTCCATATTTGCTTCATGTTTCAAGCCATATACAATTGCTTGACAGTCGTGGAAAAAAGGCATCTTGGATATTCAGTTCAGATTTCAAGACAAGAGCCTATAAAATATGACTGTATGTGCGTTTTTGGGAGAACTAATCCTTAATTTTTAATCTTCTGCAGGGTTTTTTTTTTTTTTTTTTTTTTTTTTTTTTTAGACCAATGAGATTTTTCACAAAGAGCTAGACCCCCCCCAATACCAAACCTGAAATAGAATCTAGACAATTGCAGTAATGTCCTTTTGCTGTTTCTCTGGTTAAATCTGATTAACATTCAAGGGATGGGTAAGTTTTGGCACTTATCGCTGGTTAGGACGGGCGTCCGCTTGTCTCCGCCCGAATACGCAGCATCTGTCAGATGATAGTATAATGGAACAGAAGCAATCCTGCAGGAGAACGCCTTTATAAACAGTCTTTGAACTTCCCCACAAATAAACCAAACGTGCAAAACCTCCTCTTTCTGTCTGGAGAGCGCAGTGACGCATGGCTTCATTTGCCGAATTCTTCAGAGCCCGGCCACATTTGCCGGAGGTGGTCGTGCGGTAAACATGCTTACCAGCCCAATGTGCCAAGCCGTATGCCAAAACTCAATGCTGCGATACAAGCAGCAGCAGATTCTTAATCCATCTCACCTGATGAGGAGATGCAATGTGCTTGTTTTTTCTTTCTATTTCTTATTCTTTGTTTTAATTGGAGGTGTTTTCTAATGTGCACTCGCTGAGGCTCGCATTTAGTCTTGTTGGTTTTTCTAAAGCCCAGTATTAAAAGTGTGTGTAAATCATACCACAACATTTGTGTTACGGATATGAATGATACCTCAAGTCATGAGGCTGGTTGATAAATTTGTGCTATCTATCTATTTATTTTGAGACACATGTTGAAGAAAATAGAAATGAGTAAAGAGTAGAGAGAGGAAAAACATGATGGTTAAAAATAAAAACATTAAACTGAAACATTTTGTTCAAATTAAAATAAATTAATTAAAATATTGGCAATTATTTGATTTAGTCACAGGAAAAAAAAATCACAATTTAATTTACTTTAATTTTAGGCTCTGAGATTAACAATTCTTAATAACTCAGCCCCAGCTTTTAAAAAAAATTAGTGATTAGCATCCGAAATAAAAGCTTGTTTTGACATAAGATATGTGTGTGCATTATTTATATTTATTATATGCAATACATGCACATAAATAAAATCAAAACTTTTTTCACAAATATTTTAATGTGATATATAATTTGTATTGTATACATATATATTTTATCTCTAAATATAAACATTTTCTCAAATAAATGCATGCATATGTGTATTTATATATACATAATAAATATAGACAGTACATGCATATATTATGCCAAAAACTTATTTTGGATTCAATTAATCACAATTAATATTTAATTAGCACATCACTGATTATAACTGATTAACTACATCCTTCTCTAAGATTTGTTGATCAATTAAATAAGTATATAAGTATAACTATTACCCAATGCACTTTGAGCTACCATGGACATTTTAATAACATTAAGAAAGGTAGATAAATGCTGTTTAATATATTGAACATTTTTATTTGATGCATTAGCTAATGTTAACAAATACTACCTTGCTGTAAAATGCTACCAAATTACTGAAATATGTTATTTAAAAATTGTTAATAAACAATTGAATTAAAATTTCAGTTGGTGACTTCTCCCTTTAGTCAATGAGAATATTTCATCCACTCTTGCAACCTTGAGAAACTGTTGCTGACCGCAGAATGTTTGTGTCTTTCAGGGACGGGCGTATGCTGTTCGACTATCTGGCTGACAAGCATGGCGTAAGTACTTGTGCTGACTCTTCCACCCCTCTTAGGATTTCTCATGACTCCTCCGTGAACCCAGTGTTGTTTTGGGGGACCAACGGGAGGGGCGGCCCCCGAGCAGCGAGACATTAAATGACTTCCCAAAACCTTAAGTCATTTTCGGGGATTTTATGGCTTGCAGAAATTTCTGCGGACATTTACATTCTTTGGCCAATTGTTAAGAATAAACGGAGCGGCCGGGGACCCGTGGGTATGGCCTCAAGAATGCTGGGGATTCTATATTTGACTTGACGGCACTCCGTCGTCCCACCCCAGCATCCTAAAACTGACCTGAGGCCTGTCCTCAGTGCACCTTCACTGCATGGCCTTATGACAGCCTTAACAGCAAAAACATCGCCCCTGTAGCCTTAAGGCCAGACCCTGCAGGCAAATACACCGCTTTTTCACACACCTGTCACTTTTGACATTTTGAGATTTTTGGCTTTCATAAAGTGTTTTTTTTTATATATTATAATACTATAATTTTTAGACAATTTTATTATTCAAAACACACGTTTTGTTATATATTTTTTGTTATAATATATTACATACTTTTTTAAGCTGTTTTCTTAATGTTTTCTTTTTATCTTGCACTGAGCCATAAATCTTCACTTCAGCAGCACTTACACACATCAAAACTTGTTTTATTTATATATTTTGATGATTTTTACAGAGGGATTTGCTTGTACTTAATTTCCCTGATTATGTATGCTTTATTCTACAAAATATTTTAGAAAATGTTCTGTTTGTTCTATTTTTGTTTTTTAATTTTGGAGTTTAAAAAATTATTTAAAAAATGCTTCCCAACATTTTCTCTGTAAAAACCTTTGACCAATATTATAAATAAATAAATTAAATAAATTAATAAAATTTATAATATAATAGATAGGGAAGCTAGAATTTCAAACTTGACTTCTTTTAATGTTCAGATTGTTGTGATAGATGTGTATGCAAATGAATGCATATTAAATAAAAGCATTGATCATTTTCATAATTAAACAATATTTATTATTTAATAATAATAATAATGATGATAATAAATAGTAATACAAATTGTAGTGGTATTTGTTTTTTTAATTATTATTATTATTATTATTATTATTATTATTATTATTATTATTTATTATTATTATTGTTTATTCATAATTTATCATTATTAAAAGTGGAATAAAATAATAGATAAAAAAGAAACAAGAATTTCAGATTGTTGTAGTAGACGTGTATGCAAATTTGATAAAGCAGGCATCATTTGCATTAAGCAATATTTTATAAAACTTTACATTTTATTAATAATAATAATTATAATAATATATATAATAAATAATACACATGGTGATTTTTTTTTTTACGTTTAAAAAAATAAGTATTTTTATTATTGTTATTAATTATTATATACCCTATTTACCCGCAGTTTCTAGTCCTAACAACATCCCGTGCCAGGCCTCTAGTTTTCTGTGACCACACAAACACACCTACATAAACTAACATGCACACAATAAGCTCTCTGTTCTGCAAGTTTCCTGAGCAGGATCTCCTGAACTCATCACTGTTGGCTGAAACCGAGGATTGTAGTTAAAAATAGTGGGTCAGTCAGATAATCCTGAAGTCACTTCAGGTCACGTGTGGTTGCAGTTTCCTGAAGAGGCACGGTGATGACTGGAAATTCTGCAACATAAATGCAGTCAGTCAGAACGTATTTCTCTGTTTCGAGGAATGGATTATTTGATTTTCTATGAAATAAACACATTTGTGCTTATATGAAGATGCATTTTGACATGCTGGATTTAAGAGGGAGATTGAGGGGGAGATTTCCAGCATATGAATTAAAGGTTTATTCAAAAGGAGGGCGTTTACTGGGATTCACTATTTTTTTTCCCTCTTGCTCTGTTTATTTAGTGATAAATTCATTATTATTCATATTAGCTAAAAACTAAAATTTAAACACAAAAAAACACAATACAATGTAGAATCCTATGGGGTTTTTTGAGCGAAAATTATGAAAAATTATTCATTTTTTGCCAAGATTTAGAGAAGATCTCTACTAAAATGATATAACAAAAGTAACAATAGTTTATATACCACAACTGCTTGTCAAAAAAAATCTAATGAATATATAAGCATAAAAGTGGAATACCCCAAATCATATTTTTATTTATTTTTTACGGGTTTTTTATCTTATAAAATAAAATGTGATCTTATTGTTTCATGTTTATATATATTTTTTATATAAATAATACATTAAATGAGAATGGAAAATTCTTATATTATTTCTATCATATATCATATTTAGCCATTTTATTTTCTTTAAAGTTATTTGAAACACGAGACAGTTTGAAAGTTCTCTATTTATGAAAAAGAACAACAAAAAAGCATTTGTTTAGATGATAATAATGTGTTTTAATTTCTTTTAAGTGATTAAGTATTGCCAAACAAATCTGCTGACTTTTTTTTTTCTAACCATAACTCATTTCTGCACAGAATTTTGTAAAAGTAAAAAAAAAAAGAATCTGGATTTATGTGGGATGATTTTGAGAGTATAGTAACTAAACTTAAAACATGAAATCAAAAAATAATATCATTTTAACTTTTATTTAAGGTTTACAATGCAAATCCAGTTAGATCCACTTGTTCGATAACAAAGCAGTCTCACTTATAATATATCAACTAAAAGCCTGAAAATATTATTTACAAACTGTATTTTAAATCAATCACATAAACATTTGAATGTTAGTTAATATTACTGAAATGAATATGAAATCTGATTAGATATCCATTTACATACATTAACATAAGTAAATAAATAGACTGGATGGGCTAAAAAAAAACCTGCAGATTTTTGTGTGCGCAGATTCCGTGTGGGCCTACTAATACAGGGTGTCCACAGAGTTTGTAAAAGTCTTAATGTCTTAAATTTCAAAAACAAAATTTTAGGCCTTAAAACGTCTTACATTCACTGAAACATTGTATTGTAGATTTTAAATAATTTTAAACGGGTCTTAATTTAAAGTTAATAAAGTTATGTTGAAAAAAAGTCTTGATTTGAGACATTATTTAACTTTAACGCAGCCAAGAAATAACTAATTAGAATATTTTTTTGATGTGTCAAGTAAAAATCTTTTTAGGTGGACCAACCAGGCCTTTAAAAAAATCCTTAACATTTTACTCATTATATGTCTGAAATTTCATTCATAATGATCTTAAACAGGTCGTAAAGTCTTAAATTTGACTTGACTTTGTGATACTTGGAAAGAAACGATCAAAATGTCAACAGCATTACACTTCATTACCTTTGCACATAATTGTAGTTTGTTAAAAGTTTATCTTCAGCCACT
The DNA here is from genome assembly GCA_903798125.1 of Danio choprae. NCBI lineage: Eukaryota > Metazoa > Chordata > Actinopteri > Cypriniformes > Danionidae > Danio > Danio choprae. Next base: position 3,695,494 of record CAIGQW010055978.1, on the reverse strand, counting down.
GAAAATTTAATGATTTTTTTTTCCGCTTGCAGTTCCGTCAGGAGTATCTGGACACCCTTTACCGCTACGCTAAGTTCCAGTACGAGTGTGGGAATTACTCTGGCGCAGCGGAGTACCTGTACTTCTTCAGAGTTCTGGTATGAGTTTTACCACACCCCTGTTTTCAGCAGATCACGACACCCTTTCATTTTCCCCTTCGCATATGAATACCCCTGAATGCATTCTTGTTTAATAAGTCCCTGTCTAATTGACAAACAGTTTTATTTTGATGGAGCGCTCCCCGGTGAGTGTTAATTAAGCCAAACGCTCGCTCTATTGAGAGTTTGAATTATTGTCTCTGCTTAATACAGTTCTGCTTTTTTTAGTACAAAACTCTGCCAAATCCTGTGAGTTACGAGTATTACGTGTGCACTTAATGTGGTGTTTTTCAAAATGACACGGATGAAAAGTGGACACGACTCACTCACAGGTAGATTTTCTTAAATTAGAATCCAAATCCTCTTATTATGATATATTGAGCCATTTATCCATTGCATCTCAAAAAAAAAAAACAAGCCACTTTTCTTTGCACTCGAGGCAATCCGACAAACTAAAAGCTCCTGATCTGTAATTATTTCTGAAAAGTGCCATCCATTGCCTTGTTAAATTCCTTGCATGTCTTAAGTGCTGAAAAGAGGCTCTTCAAGGACTCGGTTAGGAGTTGTTTCAGGCCTGTGTTTAGTGGCAGACTTCATAAGCTTATGGGTTTTTGGGCAGTGCTGCTTCTCATAGATGATTGGTGGGGATTTTGTGGCCTAATCACTCTTGGTTTGACAGGATTCCCCCGTTTGTGTAAGGGTTAAAGGTTATACTGCTTGCTGAGTATAATCCCAGTACGCCAAAAAAAGGCTTTTCAACTGAAGATGACAAGAACTTGTGCGCTCCAATGGTCCATGTTGAGTCTTTTATTGAGCCAACATTTTACTGAATAACAGGACACAAAAACCACAGGTCTTTTTTTGTTGTTGCTGTTTTTCAGTTCTGATATGAGTTGTGTATAATGTCTTTTTAAGTAGTTAATTAGAAAATTATGTTATCTTCTGTGTATATTTATATATACAGTTGAAGTCAGAATTATTAGCCCTCCTGTATATTTTTTCCTCCAATTTCTGTTTAATGGAAAGAAGATTTTTTTTCAACACATTTCTAAACATAATAGTTTTAATAACTTATTTCTAACTGATTTCTTTTATCTTTGCCATGATGACAGTACATAATATCTTATTAGATATTTTTCAAGACACTAATATTCAGCTTAAAGTGCAATCTAAGGGCTTAACAAGGTTAATTAGGCAAGTTAGGGTAATTAGGCTAGTCATTGTATAACAATAGTTTGTTCTGCAGACAATTGGAAAATTAAGGAATACCTTAAAATTAAGGAAGACCTTAATGTTTTTTTAAATATTAAATAAATAAAATTAAATTTAAATAAACTGTTTATTTTTTTAAATAATATAAGTAGTAGTTATTTTCAGTAATTATTAACTATAACTAAACTATTGTAGGGGATGTATACCGTTTTAACCCTAAAATGACCAGTCTGTCAGATGAAGAAGAGCCGGAGTCAGAGATTCAATTAAAAAGGAAGTTTACTGAAGATAGTTTGCAGTTTCATCAACAGATGCCAGCTTTAACACTCGCATAAAGTTTTTAGGCCACTCTGCTTAATCTCAAAACAACAACAATTATAGTCACATAACTTCGTTAACTGCGTCATACATATAGGCATTTAAACCTGATTGGTTAAAACACAGATTTCCATGAGTGTGTGTGCGTACAATTCTGAACTATATCTCAAGCATACAAATGTCAGACAGCCACTAAGCTGTTCAGAGCTGACCCCAGACCTGTGAAATGGTCCACAAATGAATAGAATACACACTTGTTTCTTACCCAAGGCTGTGTACACTCTTGTCGTCTTATCAAAACTGGTTAAAAACTGATACAATCTACATCCAAACTGGCAGCTTGCATACAAAGGAATTAACTTTAAAAGATTTAACACATAAAATGGCAAATAATTTAGGCAAGTTGTTTCCAATTCTTCAACAGTCCAGGTACACTCAAGAGGTCTCCATGACCTCTGACCTGGCTGGGTAGATCCCGAGGAAACAAATTATTTGGTATACAGAAAAGCAATCACACACATATTCCAGTTTTACTCTATATGATGACCTTATTGTCATCCCACTTCAATCTAGGCTCTTAAACATTCAACTTTATTAATAATCAAAAAGACATAAGAAAGCATATGTGTTACTCCATCCTGGAGCAGACATCCATCTGAAAACCCACGCCATCAATAAAAATAATCACTGCATGGAAATATTTATAAGACATAATAATATTAATAGTAATGATAATAATAATCAATAAATGTGCACTACATTAAAAACAGCATAAAATGGTCAATCAATGCTAATAACTACAACAAAGACCGCATGGAAAGTGCATTAATATTTAAATTGATATAATTTATAATTTTATAAATAAGAAAATGTTTAATAAACTGCTGTAAACCTTTTTTTGTTTAACTTTTACTGATTTTTGATATTTACTATGGATGAAAAATGATTAGATCATTGGTATTTTAAGATATATATATATATATATATGTATGTGTTGTTGTTATTATTGTTATTATTTTTTTCCATTTTTTTATTTGATGGTTAGTTGTGGCTTGATATAATCCTTCTCTGATATGGACTATATGAACGATAACCAGAAAAAAAAATCTCTGAGACATTTTGTCTGGCGGTGTCAAGCTTGTCTGCTCAAACACCCACATCTTTCTCTGTTAGAGTGAAGACCCCCCCCCCCCCTTTTTTTTTTTTTTTTTATGTTTGCTGTCTGGATAAAGATCCAGGCGGTGATGCACTGAGGACTTCGGATTAAATAATTTTCACCAGCGGAATACTTTTGGAATCAGATAATACCAAAGTAGGTTTGTGGGAGGAAGATAATTGCAGTTCACTGAGAGTACTGGCAGTATCCATGTTACACGTGCGTACTTCTTATTTCCTCTATAAACAAAGGGCTCATTGCTGGGGCTCTGGTGTTTGTGGCTTCTCTCCCACTGCCTGTAGAAATGAGTGAAAGATGAACTTATGGGGAAAAGCGGCCGGACGCTCAGGGCCCAGTGCGGTGCTGTCTAGCTGGTGGGGCGGGGGGCAAAATGACGGGTGGGAACCAACAAATTGACCTGCTCCTTTTCTCTCTGGCCGCGGTGTGTGGAGGCAGTCCAGTGTCGTGAAGAGAGGTGCCCATTGTCAACGCTGCCCTGGGCCAGGAGTGTTGCGGGAGACTCCATGCCTGGCTAAGTTATCGTACTCCCTTGTCGGCGAGTGTTTCTCACGTAACCACATCTCACATGGAGTACGCTCCTGTTTCTGCAGACCTGTGTGATTCACTCAACCTACACTTGTGGTGATGCACGCTATTTGATAAGCTGGTATTTTTCCCTTTGCTCCTTTTGGCTGATGCTGATATGTTTGGCTGTTTTTTTGTGCGTAAAGTTTTAATTTTATAATTCATATTCTATAACGTCTGATTTTTAAAATTTACAAGTGTAAAGTTTTTTTTTACTTACCCATACAATACAACTTCTGACTATTAAATCAAATCAAATTTGTATTTTTGACACCAATTTATGCTGTTCAATTTAACTTTTTTTGTGCGTAAAGTTTTTTTTTTTATTATTATTATTTATTAATTTTTTATTCATATTCTGTATTTTTTGATTATTAAATCAAACTTGTGATTTTATGACAGCAGTTAATGCTTCTTCAGACTTGTTGTTGTAAACAATTCATTCAGATGATATTTTTAAACTCCTTTTTTGGGGGGAAGTGTAAATGTACAAGTGTGGATTTTTAAATCAAATTGGTATTCTTATGACATCAATTAGTGCAGTTCAATTTATTTTAATTTATATTATTATTATTATTGCCTAAATTGGATTTTCCTAAACTACTTTTGGTCAATAGTCGGTACCAATACCTTTCTTTTTTTTTTTAATTATTGCTAATTTTTAAGTGTCAAGCTTACTATTTTTTTTCCACATAAGCTGCAGCTTCTGACTATTAAATCAAACTAGACTTGATGATTTTGACATGTTTTTTTAATCTGCTCTTACATTCAATTCACTCAACATACAATTTTGTATCGCTATAAGATGTAGCTCCTGGCTACATAGTTTTCATATATTCGAACAATTATGATATTTAAATTTTTTCAAGTGTTATGAGAAAATTATGCATTCCTACTTGGAATCCTGCAAAAATCCCAGAATAAACCCTTTATTTGATTTGGAGGTACGTTGCTTTTATAATTTTGAAGGTGTGCGTTTAGATTTGCTACATGTTTCCCATTTGTGGATGATTTGCAGGGTCAGTCACTCTGTTTGCTTGTTTGTTGTGTCCCTGTGGTTTTTGTGGGAGTCAAGGAATGGAGTCGCTGACAAGCCTTCAATTACACCATTTAGTTTTTGTCATCCTCCTTTTTTTGCTCATTCATTAATATAGATGCTTAATGGATGAACACTGTCATTAGTTATTCACCCGTATGTTTTTCCTAACAACCAAAAAACATATTTTAAAGATTAGTTTTGTCACTACAATGAAAGTCAATGAGGACCAAAATAGAACTGGTTTTTAGTCACACATTTCATCACTCTGTTGATTTGCTGCGCAAGAAACATTTACTATCAATTAAAATTAGGGATGCAGCGATACCATTTTTTTGCATCCGATACCAAAATTCTGAGTATCGACCGATACAGAGCCGATCCCGATACTATGCCTTTTTTTATTTTTTATTTTATTTGTTCTTTTAAACATAATAAAGTTTCTATAGTTCTGGTGATAAACTCAAAAATATATATTTTTTGGTAAAAATAACAGAGCTATAGGCCTACTGTATATGACAGATGCCACAATCTAACTAAAAACATGATGCTTGCTGTAAACTAGGCTACATTACTTGAGCATTCATTACAACATTGATATGATCTGTTGTGGTCCAGCTTATGTTTCCTTTTTTAATATTAAGATTTTTCTTTGAAATCTGTAATGGGCTACCACTATTGACCCTAAACGTTAGTAAAATAACCAGCCTTTTAGCAAAGCCTGATATTTTCCTGCAGGTTTGACGCATACTAAACTAAATTGTCTAGGCCAGTTTTACTTAATAAACATTCACTTTTCTGTTAATGACAATCCATATTGCGCCCGTCAGTTTCACTCTTATTAATTTAATCAACTACTTTGACCACAATGAGCCAGGCTTTACAAACTATTTGCAGCAATGTAAATATTCCCCTCGGAAGAATAAACTCAGTCGGAAAGATGAGAGATCAGAAACTCATTGTGAGATTAATTTTACAGAGCACCGTACATCGCGTCTGCGCAGCCGGTGCGTGAATGAAGCCCTTGATGCATCACTGAGACGCAGCGCGCAGCCTTCCTGTATTGGCGGACAGTTTCAAAATTTAGCAGCACAAAGGAAAGAAATGAGTGCATTGAAGATCTGTCCAATGTATTAAGCCTTTTCTAATTTAAAATTTCAGGTAGGCCTACTTTGTGTGTAAAGAGCAGGTAATAACCTTCTCTACTCCAGGGTTGCGAATGCTATCTGCTGATGTAACAAACAGCGCAACAATATTTAGAAACAGCAATGAACTACTTGTTGCAGGTCAAAATGAACCCATGTAATGCAAAACTAAATGCATTTCACCACTGATTACTTAAACTAATAGGAACAAATAGTCTTGGAGAAAGTTTTTGTGTTGTCATAAACGAAAGCGGCACGCAGTTTTAATTGTAAATGAATGGAGAATGATTGACAGGCGCAGCGGAGGGAAGCATGAATTTAACCACTTGAATATTCATCTGTACTTCACATTTAAACTATAGAATGGCTTCAGAACATTTAGGATATAGTAGGCCTACATGGCAACTTTCTAGTGCCTTATTATAGGCTACCTTCGTGTTTTTTGTTGGCTTATAAAGTACACAGAATATAGCGCACGCACAAGATCAGATTTGCATCGGTACCAGCTGGCCGATACCCGATACAGCAAAAATATGCGGTATCGAATCAATATCCGATCCAAGTATCGGGATCGGTGTATCCCTAATTAAAATACCTACTTAGTATTTTTGTATAAGCTATAGTTTTTCCGGATTCTGTGATGTATGGGTTAAATACAGGACTTTCAGTTTTGCTATCTGCATTCATTTTAATTTACAAAAAAAAATGCATAGAACTGATATTAAATGGAGGCAAAATTACAGAATTTTCAAATAAAGTGAGAAAATTGAACTGATGTAGTTAACCGATATAGTCTAAAAATAAACATCATGCTTAGTTTCACTTGTACTTATATTATTAATTATTTATCTGCCTTAAACTGTTAGCATGTATAATTTGTTTGATAGAAGAAATGTATATATAATTATTATTATTATTATTATTATTATTATTTATATATATATATATATATATATATATATATATATATATATA
>CAIGQW010055978.1:3660921-3688830 GCA_903798125.1 Danio choprae | reverse complement strand
TATATATATATATATATATGTATATATATATATATGTATATGTGTATGTGTGTGTGTGTTTTTTATTATTTCACTAAAAGATGAAATGCAATGGAGTTCACAAAAGCACATTATAGACATTACAAACATATCAGGGGTTTTGATTAGATTAAGCCACACACAGACACACAACAGCCAGTCTTGTTTATTCCTTCACCAATTAAAGCAATTAAACCGAAATGTCTTCCAGAAATTGTCTACGTATATTCTGAAGCAACGTAAAATTCAAATTGCTATCTTATTTAACATTTAAAGAAAGAAAGGCTTTGTAACTTATTTAAAACTTTAAAAACTTTTTTTAGTCATGGTGTGAAAAGTATTAAGTTGATCTTTTTTATTTTTATTTTTTATCATCCACCCATGTTTGAGCCAGACCTCCCATTTTCTCGGACGGCTCCTAGCATGGGAGATGTCAGGCTCTAGAAGTCCTCTAGCGTGGGAAACACGGGCATTTAACGAAGGAAGCCAGGCTTGCAAAATCCAGACCTGAGGTCTTGTTACAGTGAGGGCCCGGTGCGAAAAGAGCAACTTATTCATATCATCTGTTAATGCAGGGATTGGATGTTGAGAATAAAGATTGAGTGTCTCGTCAGATCCCCAACACAGTCAATTTATTGTTGCTGGTCAGTCAGTGAAAATGTGCCCATTTCGGGAGGCAGTGGAAACTCAAGGTAACTTGTGGAAAAACCCAGGTATTGAAACTATTCTTGCATGGCCGCCGCTGAAAGCCAGTCAGTGTGCAGAAAGCTGCCATAATGACATGGAGTATCGCCAAATGTAGCAGGCAGGGACTTCCAGGAAAAAAAGGGAAAAAACAAACACTTTTAGAAATGAAACGTTGACCTTTATATTGGCAGCGAAGATGGCTTTTTTTTCCCCCGGTTGTCCCTCCGAGCTGATCTCTCAGAGTTGTGGGATTTGACTGTTATTTAGACGCATCCAGCTTGGGAATTTTGATCAAAGTCAATGGTTGGTTGCGTCTGTGCTGTATGGCTTTACAAACTGTTCTACACTACTGTGTTACTATGCAAATATTGTAGAAGTACACTGTTAAAACATATTCGTTAATTAACATTTTAAAAGTGTTTTCCATTTTTGTTTTTTTTCCCCTCGGTTGTGAATTGCGTTATGAGACCTGTGATCTCTGCTCTGTTAAAGTGTAGAGTTGAATTTTCAACTTTTGTTGACATTTTAGTAGTTTGAAATAATATAATGTATAAGAAATAATATATGTAGAGAAATAAGTGTGTGAAACAACAGCAAATGTACTGGCAGTTTTTGTATTGTAATATACGACACCAAGCCAGGCAGTTTATCACTATTAAAAATGTCAATAAAAGTAGCTTTTTCGAATTGTAAGAAAGCTCAAGGTCCCATAATGCAATTTAAAAGCACAAATAAATTAGAAAAAATAAAAAACATGAACCACAAAATACAGAAAACTGCTAATTTACGGATTTTTTAGTCTATATTTATACACCGCCATTAAATATACCAATGAGTTGTATAAAATAAGAAAATAAATAAATAACTTGATTTGGGTTTTAAATTTGCTGTTTTAATCATAAAATTAATTATTAAAATTAATAATAAATTTTTCTGAAAATGAGAATTCTAATGTAATTTAGTTCCCAATCACATGTAACATTTATCAGAATGTTTACCAAAAACAAGTTTCTTTTTCAGTGTGAACACAAGGCACGGTAAAAATGATATACATGTTTCCCTGCCTAGGACGTTGGTGGTTTGCATAAAGCACGCCCAAATCATCTCCATATCAGGGCTTTCCGCACATTTCTTCATTTCAGTTTAGCTTTAACCCTCATTAAATGCACCTGATCAAACTAATTCAGTCTTTTAGGCTTGTTTGAAACCCACAGGTAAATGTGTTGGAACTAAACTCTGCAGGGATGCGGCCTACCAGGAACTGAATTTGACACCACTGATTTATGCCTTTCATCTATCAAATGTCATTTTCCACAGCGTGATTCTCAAGCAATGCTGAGAGTTTCTTAGTCATGTTAAGCTGAAATATTTGTTCTTAAAGCAACATCAAAACTATTAGCTGCCAAGATCTGCTTTTGGACTTTTTTCTTTCTTTCTTCGTGTTTATATGCAGATTTCATGCATAAATGTGTGATTTTTGTGCATAAATGCATGATTAGTAAATAAGACCCAATGTCGTTTATTGGTGCTTAATGTACTTATTAAAATTGGAAGTGAATCCTTTTTTAAATTAAACTTATTAAATTTTTCGTAGTAGAACTTGAGGAATTTGTTACATAATATCCAATGTTTCCTTGATGTCTACTTGTCTCTTTATAATAATTAATCTACATGAGGAGCATTATGTCCACCCAATCAAATTTCAGTTCCTGACTTACTGGTTTGTCTACAAGCCGCTACTTCTGCCGTAGGTCATTTTCACATCCCATGAGCCTCTGGCTACAGCTCATCTCCCTTATTTTTACGAAACATGCCGAGAACACTCAGGAGCTGGCTAATCTGCAACACATTACATTCACCCTTTGTTTGTTTTTGTCTTTTTAGTCCTAATTTGAAACAGCTCAGGTTCCTTTTGAAGCTGATTGTCTGCGCAGAGATGAACCACGTTAAATCTCCTTCATATTTCTCTACAAGAAGCTCAAGAGCGTATCTTTGAGGGCTTTCATAACTCGATTCCACAGGATGTTTTTCTTTTGCGCCAAATGTTCAGGAGATTATCGCAATTACTGGTTAATCAAGTTATCTAAACATTATTTTCAAGGGCCTGTTTCTGCTTAACAAGACTTATGTTATTGGCTTCTGCTGTCAATGCGTTTTAGTCTGAGTAGATGTGACTTTCGAATGGTATGTAGAGTCGGTGTTTAAATAATACATGAAATTGGTACTAGTCCAGCAAAGACGTACTCAAATGGTTTTCATTTACTTCACAACTATCCTTCCTCACCCAGTTTGATTTGATCGGTTGAGTTTCTTTACCTCACGTCTGGACCTCATTGTCTCACTCCTCTGCGAACAGACGTTTTGATTAGCGTCCCACCACTCGGGTCCTGTCCACATCTCGGGGCTGATCAAAGCTCGCAGACATGTGTTAAGGGCCAGTAATAGAGACGGCAGTGGTAGCAGCACACATCATTAAAGACCCTCACCGAAGCCAAAGGCAATGCACTGAGGTCACAGTGAGTTCACTTGAACTTAGAGTGTTTCTTCCCCATTGAGTTTGATGACGCTTCACAGCAAATATCTGAATGATTGATTCTATATGTTAGTTTATTCTGTGAGACTTTGATTTATGTTTTGTGCTTCTGAATTTTGTAAATGTCACGCTCATGTTTTTGTTTCACTCTTTTGGATCTCTCTATTTCCCTCCAAGATGGCATTTGACCCCGGACTAGTTAGAGAGCACTTGTTTAACTTGGCCTAATTATTTCCCAGCAATATCAGAGACAAGTTGGCTTTTAACCTTTGGCTCTTGTCTGAGGACCTTTTAACCTAATTACTGTTTTATTATTATTATTATCAACCTAACATTTTACAATTTGAACAGAAAATAAATGGTTAAACATTATAAATTAAAATAACATTTGACCTGAATTGTTATCATAATTATTATGGCTGTAGAATTTCTGTTAATTCCTGACATTAAAACTGAGAAATTAATTTTGTTTTATTAAAATGTATTAAGCAAATTGATTGGAATATATTAATGCATGTGTTTTTGAACGTTTGATCATTTAAATAAGTGAACAAGAGACCACATTGACTTACATTTTAACTTATACATTGAACAAAAATTTGGTTAAGATTTCAGATTTTATGCCCATAATGCTTGGCATTATTTCCCTGTGGTATTAAATTTTTTTTTATTGAAAATGGATACTTTTATAGGCATCAAAATGAAAATAGAAATTCGTGATGATTGTATTGTGACAGTACTACACTGTACAAATGCATTATATTTAATGAATTTAAACTTTATTTTATTTGCTTGTATTTTTCAAAACTTCATTTTTTGCAGAAGAAAAGGTTTTTGTGTGTGACTTTATCACAAAAAAAAAGCAAATAAAATTTTATATATAAAAAATCCTGAACTGTTCTTTCAGGATTAATTTCTTTTCCCCCTGCAAGACCAATTCCCGAAGATGACATAATTTAATCCATTTATCCACTGTAAATAAATAAAGAAGTTACTCTGGCGAGCAGCGTTGCCAAGAAAGCTCAACTTTTAACTGTGGTAAATGGCAGATGTCAGAAATACAGTATTTCTAAAGTGGAAAAGCACCAAGAGTGCCATTCAGCCAGTATAATTTGCTGGTGTTATTTATGGGAAGTGAGTTGATTTCATTGTCTCCGTTTGTTTACAGTGGAATGTATTTCTCCTGTGTTTGTGTGTTTGTGCAGGTCCCGGCCACAGACAGAAACGCGCTGAACTCTCTGTGGGGCAAACTGGCTTCAGAGATCCTGATGCAGAACTGGGAAGCTGCCATGGAGGACCTGACCCGCCTGAGGGAGACTATCGATAACAATGTAATGCCCCGCCACTCAGAATTCAATACCGCATTCGGATTCCCTTACATAGGCCATAATATTGACCGTTTTGCATTTCAGCACAGCACCACTCGCTGCTGTTGCCGTTCCTCCTCTCCTCTCTTCCATCTCCTGATTCCTTCTCACCACAGCTCACAAGTCAAGCAAAACCTTAATTGCTGTGTTCTGTCGGCACAGCTTGATTTTTAATTGGAGGAATTGAGCTGGGAAAGGAGGGTTTGGTTTGGGGCAAAGTATGAGTAAATAAAAAATTAAAGTCTTAGGACATTGTAAATTTCTATTCTGAACTTTGATTTGAACTGAGTCTGGAAGGCAACTGAAGCCAAATGTTGGTTTTTCGGAGTCAGAAGTTCATCTTGCTGTAGTCACGATCAAAACAAATCACCTTTTAAAGGGGCAGTTCGCTCCAAAAGCAACATTTTATGATTATTTACCTACTCTCATGTTATTCCATGTGTATTTTTTTTACTTGTAGCCTTTTTGAACAAGGATGCTTAGAACTAATCAAAGGTGACAGAGATAAACACTTTTAAATGCTAAATAAATGCTGTTGTAGGACTTTTAGGATGAATAAATCAAAGCAGCATGTTTTTAGTAATGTGGTAACATTTGTTTTAATCAAAGTCAAAACATTTAAAACAGGAAACAAAATCTGAAATATATAGATTGAGAAAGCAGGGTTTTAAGAATAAATTAAGCTTTGGAAAAGGACCAATTTTATACAACACTTTTTTTAAATTGGAGAATAGAGAATCCTGAAGAAAAATTATAATAATTTGCACAAAACATTAAGCTATACTGTTATTATAAAATATTTATTAAGTACCAAATAAGTGTATTTCTGATTTTTGAAGGATCATGTGAGACTTAAAACTGAGGCTGACATTACTTTTTAAAATAAATAAAGTTTAAATATTATCTTACAATACACCTTTTTACTGTATTTGTTTTATCAAGTCAACGCAGTCTTGGTTAAAAACAAAGAAAAATCATACTGACCCAAACGTTTAAAATGTCTGTTTATACAGAACCTTAGTTTGAAAAACAGACAGACAGTAGTTCACTTGGATCTTCTGAAATCAGCTCTAGCTGCTCTTAGTGTGTTTTTAAAGTAGCAATTCAGATAAATCACCAAGGCTTTGTACCCCCCATCCCCCCCCCAATTGTGCCCTTTATGAAACTTGGTATGATTTCTCAAAAAATATAGCTTAATTGAATGGCCAGCACGTTAAATTCAAAATTGTGCTTTGTTTTTCATCCAAAACAATTAGTTCAGTTCATTTGACTTTATTAGTACCCTGTAAGGAGATTTTTATTTTTTTATATACAAACATTTACAACAATTAAATCAACTCACATCATCACAAACAAACGGGTTCCTACAAAAAAAACCTCATCAAAAAAATAAAAATAAATAATCAAGCACTTTATAAATCGTAAAATATTACAATTTATTAAGAGCGACAATTGATGATGGAACAAAGGTATTTATGTACCGTTTTGTCTTACTAAAATTGTCCTACTGTAATTACATTGGTTTGGAATGAAGTGAGGATTCAGTTTTGAACATCTTTCTCCCAAATTGTGTTTTTCCTCTACAGACGGTGAGTTCTCCTCTCCAGTCTCTCCAGCAGAGGACCTGGCTGATCCACTGGTCTCTTTTCGTGTTCTTCAACCACCCCAAAGGAAGAGACAACATCATTGAGCTTTTCCTCTACCAGCCACAGTAAGCACCTTCTGCAGCTGCTCGTTTTCCGTCTGGGGTTTGGTTGTACTTCGGTTTGACTCTAATAAAAACGAATGAGGTAGGAAGAGAGCACGGGTCCAGGTTGGAAAGCCCACCACAGTCCGCAAGCAAAACTGCTGATGCTGGACTCACCAGCCAGCCGCTCACAGACCCACGACCCCAGCGGTCAGCATGAAAATTGCCTGGCAGCCTGGACGAATGCTGACAATGGCAAATAGGCTGTTTGACTCGCGGGTTCTGGATTTTAAGCTTTTTTAAAAAGCAAGCCCGGACAAGCCTGTTGATCTTTGTTTTTTTCGAAACCATTTTTAGTTTCTGTGTATCAAAAATGTTTCCGAATGGTAAAAAATTTGCCTTCATTCTCAGTCAGATTTGACTTCTCCATGAGGAAAGGTTTCCTATAGTTGCATTATTCCAATAGTTAAGTCCGTTTTACTTCCAGAGGAACTCAACTGTGCTTCTTGAAGAAATATGAACAAAGTAGTTGCAACAACTTATTTATCCAGTTGCAAGCCACTCATTTTTGAGTAGGTTTACATAAACACCAATGCTTCGATTTTAATACAATACTCTGATTAAGAGTCTACCATGTAAACAGCCATTTTTGTGTCTAAAGTCTTAATCGAACTAAACAGAAATCGAATCAAGACATATGGAGTATTCTATTTTAGTCTCATTACTGCAGTTCAGTACAGACATGTAAAACACCTTAATCAAGCCATTACCGGTTTGTAGTACTTTTTGCTACATTTTGCGATTGGATGCACACACGGCAGTTTGTCAGGCTTTTGACGACAAAAAAATGACATTGGCTTTAAGCAAGAGAGCACATTTTGGTGCGATCAGGAAACGATGACTACGCTGAGAATTCTCCCACCAGACCTTACTGCGTACTCTCATCCAGTACCTCTGAATTTGTCGCGGGACATAAATGAAAAGTTGGTGAATGAAATGGCAGAGGTGACCTGTCGTCTGTTTGCACGCACAGTGTGAGAAATTAAATGCAGTTGAACAAAATTTCAAAAACAAAAGCATGTTTGTAATTTAAATGGCCTAAGAAGATCTTGGAATGGGAAGCGGTAAAACACGGAACAATATTGGCATTTCCAAGATAAAGGGTGAACATGACAAGCACTTCATGTGTTTTATTAGATCCTTGAGAAACTGATTGGAGACATTTATGATTGTTCTGTAGATCTCTTAACATATTAGTAGCTAATTCATACTATATTATTTGTACAGAAAATGTATGACTTTTTTGAAAGAAAAAGCAACTTCTATTCAGTCTTTATTTCTATAGCTAAAGTGTAGATTGTGTCAAAGCACCTAACATAACTCTACGTTTGCACATTTTTATAACACTTATTTAAGACCAAAAATGGCATTTTAACATAACACACTTAACAAGACAAAAGGGCACAAGTTTACCATACAAAAGAACTCAAATCGGCCACTTTGCATCTTATAGCATATTGAATAACAATATGATGCTGAGTTGTTAAATGTCTTTCTCATGTTTGGCAAAAAATAAATAAAATTTAACATGATTTTTCACATTATATTATTATTACTCATAAGTGTTCAAACTAGAGTTCCACTGTTTGCTCTATGTATATTGGTTAAAATATCAACACATTAAAGCGCATCAATGTGCTCTCGCTTGTAGGGTCTTTTTAATTGAGCGTATACCAGGTGTGTAAAGTAGGAAACTTGATATGCTAAAATAATTCTACATTCCATCTATTTTGAGACATCTATTATATCTATTATGTGCTGTTGTGAAGCCTAATGCCTGCATTCTATTTACAAGTCTGCATTTAAGACTTTGTTTTCCTCTGGTTCTACCAGCACAGATAATTAAGGATGACCAGACCAATAATTAACATTAGTACCTGACTAAAGTGAGTGAAAAGACGGATTGTATTGGCTTATTGTGTCACCGCTAGTAGGAAAAGCATGTTTTGCTTCTACTGGTGACCGCTGTTTTTAGGGCCAGTGACCTGTGGCTGTGAACCTAGCTTGAATGTTTGACCTGCGTTTGAGATAATCAGCTGGCTCAACAGCAGCCCTTTTGGACGTAGGTGCTCATTATACAAGAACACTCATTATGCTTCATTAAAACCGCTCCAAAAAGGTACTTGCAATTTGCGGTTGGGCTCGTCAGATCAGAGGTCTTTCAATGCTGGCAGCAGGCTGTTCAGTTTTCGTTTTCGTGTTGTTCTCTCACCTCTTCTGCCTTGAGTTTTTATTTGCAGAGCTGCGGCCACGAAGAGCAATCAGACCTCATAAATCTGAATCAGAGCGTAATTTACTGCGTTAGATACACTGTGTTTTATGTACCACGACAGCATTGCATTCTTGGAGGGTTAGATGCATTGATTGTCATGTTTTAGTTGGAAAACGGCATCGTGGTCTGTTTTTGACCTTGTGAAAAGACCTTTTGTTTTCTCGTCTTCTCTCGCTCTTTTTTTTTTTTTTTTTAAGTTATTCTTGAAGGTTTGTTGACAATTAGGCTGACATCAGCCTGTGGCTTTCAGGTTCATTTCAGAGTTGTTTGGCCTTCGTTCAGGACAGGGCATGATCCAGTGCTCTCGGACTGAAGATTGTTCATGATGTAGTCGTTCCGTCCAGCAGACGGGCAAAACAAAACAATAAACCCACACATATATATATAGGCTATCATATAATATGCTCCAAGTCCAAGGGCAGTTCGAGAGAGAATATGGTCACAAGATGACCTATGATGTAGGTGCAGGAAAGCTAATACCGTCGAAACACTATCCCGCACCGCGCAGAGTGGATTCAGAGTTTCACTTGATTTACCTCTAATTCCCCTCCTCCCTCTAGATGCATCATGAAATTGGAACTGCACCATCGTTTCTTACTTTGCTTTGTTTATACTTTTTTCAGCCTTACTTTCTCAGTCCTGCCAAATTAAGGCTGCAGAAACTAATCGAGTATAATTTTAATCGTTTTATTTTTAATTGTTTCTATAAGTTCTATTACTATTACAAATATTAAAGACAAGAATTATTGATCAAAACTATTTTTTTCAATTATCAATGAACATGTCAATCATGAGCACCAAATCATAATATTAGAATTCCCATAAACTCATCATATTCAAAGCTTTTCTGAAACATGATGTGACACTGATAATGATGAAGGATGGCTGCTGCAAATCAATCTTTACCACCACAGGAATAAATAACAACATAACTCCTTAAATGTATCCCAGTTCATTGAAATTTTTAAATTTCAAAATATATATATTTAATCCAATAAATGGTGAGCATAACATATAAAGCCACATTGTTTCTGGAGGTCTTAAAAAGCTTTAAAATTCACAATGCAATTCTATGCAGTTGCACAATTTTAGGCCCTGTATGGTCTTACATCAGCAGAAAGTTTACAGTTCAAAGGGCAAATTTCTAATGTAAATCTGAAAATTCTTAATCAAGATACATTGAGCTGATTGGCAGATATTTGGCATAATTGTGATCATTTTTCACAGAAAACTACTTTCTTGCACCATTTTTTGAAAAAAATAAATATAGTAGTGTTTTGAATAGTGTTATAATAAATATAGTAGTAAGTTGTTGTTTTGCTAATGCAACTCCCTGTAAATTTATATTTAGCGAATATCTGTATTTTGTTTTCTTCAAATTATTCATTACTTTTTTTTTTTTACTTAATCCTATGAAGTTTGTAAATTCTTTTAAAAAGTCTTGAAAAACTCTGGGAACTACCATAATTTTAATGACGATATATATATTCAGAATTTTTCTGCATCTGAAGTTAACGAATACACATTCACAACTTTGGGGCATGACCCAAGCCAGACATAAACGCAGCTCAACAACGCACTAAACACTTTAATCCATAGGTGACCAGTCCTGCTCCTGAAGGGTCGCTGTCCTGCATATTTGAGCTTCTATCTAATTAAACACATGTGAACCAGCTAATTAGTGTCTTACTAGGCATACAAGAAACTTCCAGGTGTGTTGAGGCAAGTTGAAGCTAAACTCTGCCGGACTGTGGCCCTCGACCCTTAAGCCATTATCAAAGTAGTTTATAGTTGCAGTCCATTCCCAAAAATCTCCCCGAGTGTGACGCACTCGAATTGAACTGCCCTCTTCCTTACGAAAGTCATTTAGCAACCGATTAAGCCATATCACGGCTTTGGTTGTAGCTGTCAGCCTCAGTTAGATAATGTGTTTTTTTTTTGTTTTTTTTTTGCTGCGAATCCCAGATATGGCATCATGACTCATGTGAGCGGTCTGGCCATCGGAGCCTCCCTGGGAGAGCGAGTAGGTGTAAGTTAATCAGGAACACAGCATGAAGTGTTGTGGTTTGCCATGAAGTCAGACGACTACAAAGGGAAGAGAGACCGAAGGCTGCACCAACCGGGATCACACGCCACCGAAGCCCGCTGCCGTTTTTAGCTCCGACATCACAAGTGCCACAGGCCCCCTTGTCCCTTTAATTGTTTGGGCTAATTAAACCATTCGGTGGCCCTCCTTTCTTTCTTTCCCTCCAAATGACATGTGTTTCTCCGTGGGGATCCGCGAGGAGCTTTAGGGCCTGGCCAAAGCAGAGCAGCTCCACTTCCTCCTCCAAATTGAATTTAGTCCTCGTATGGGGGGTGAGGAGGGGGCTCGGAGATGTTCGTACAGATACGTCTTCCAAATTGACTCAATGTTAAGTGCATTTTAACAGGAGCTCTCAGCTCTATGACAAGGCATCTGTTGTATGGAGTTTTTT
This sequence comes from Danio choprae, assembly GCA_903798125.1. Classification (NCBI taxonomy): domain Eukaryota; kingdom Metazoa; phylum Chordata; class Actinopteri; order Cypriniformes; family Danionidae; genus Danio; species Danio choprae. The sequence continues at coordinate 3,677,729 of CAIGQW010055978.1, read as the reverse complement.
CTTCTTGCGGGTCAATATAAGAACGTTCTTGCTCGTCTTTGGTCAGTAGAGAGGGAACTTTGTCTTGGGGTGTAATAGTAGTGCTATGTAGCTTTCATTCTCGCTGAAGCCCACAGCTAGTTGACCTGTGGTTGAAAAACAAGTCCCTGGTGGATAGTGTTTCACTGCTCCGCAGGCCTGTAGCTTCTGATCCGTGTCTAGAAAGGGGCTTTCCCTTTCCCCTTCCATCCACGGTAAGACCAGTAAACAGAGGCGCTTTCAACACGCTCTTGCACTCTTGCACATTTTGAACCAGAATCTGCAAGTTTACTGTTTGAGAATGAGGAAACTGATGGCTACACTTAATGAACAGTTTTCTGTATTTTGTGTGTTTTCTGTTTATTTATGGTTGCGAATTGCATTATGGGGCCTTGATCTCTGCTCCGTCAAGTTTTGATTTAGAAAATTCAACTCTACAGTTTAACAAAGGGACTTTTATTGACATTTTACTAGTTTGAAACTATATCATGTGTAAGAAACTATACAGAGAGAAATAACAGAATGTTCTGGCAGTTTATTGCAAGTTTTATTTTTTAAACATAATATACAGCACAAACCCAGACAATACATCACTTTAAACTATTAAAATGTTAATAAAAGTGACTTTTTCAAACTTTTTAAGGTTAAAAGTCGTTGGAAGAAAGATCAAGGTCCCCTAATGCAGTTCAAAAGCATAAATAAATGGGGAAAAGATAAAAACATGAATGACAAAATACGAAAGCTGCAAATTTACAGATATTTTTACAGTGATGCATTGCATGAACAGCCAGAAATCAGAATGGGCCATTTATTGCTCTAAATGCAGAATTCAGTTGATTTCTTTGTCAAATAAGTTTTAATAAAAAACTTGTGCAATAATCATAAGTTCCAGGATTCATTATCTGATATGCACATAAACTTACAAAAACAAACGAACAAAAGAAAAGAACAACTCCAACCCAAGCCTGTAAGTATACAATACAGTGGTAATTGAAAGAACTTTTAGTTACAATACATTGCTTTAGGGAATAGAATTACTCATGAAGTTACAGAAGAAAGGGCCCCAAATTTTCCAATGTTGCCTTTTTAAATGATATCTGGTTCGTTCCAAGTGCAGAGATATCAATTCTTCAGGCCATACTTTAGCAGTGGGAGGATTAACATTTTTCCAGAACAATAATAACAGCTTTTTGGCTGTTAGAATTCAGTTAATTTCTTTTCTGAACTTGTATGCAAACTGCACCGCAATTATTTTATAGAACAAAGTGTGTTAATGATGTGTTAACCAGAGGCCAGAGACGCATCACAAATGTACCAACAGACGTGCAGTACTACATTAGTAGCACAGACACCATATAGCATTTCCATATATATATTATCATTACCATATATTATCTATCAAAAAACACAAAGATATCCTCCTTTTAAAAATTTTACGAAAATGGACCCACCTGCTTTGTTTTCAACAAGAATTAAAAAGAGTGTACTGAAATAATTTTGTGTTTGGGAAGTTTTCATTTTAGCTTGTTTAGGCAAACTCACTTGGAGTTATACATGCATCAAAAAGTCAGAAAAAAATCAGAATGTCAGTTTTTTTCTGTAAAGGTAATTCTAGAGTAAACTCATACATGGGGTTCATTCAGTATACTTGTGCATCTGTTAATTTTGACTTTTGCGTAGATATTTGGGTTGTTTTTCCCCTTCATTCGTTTTTCATATTTGGAAAAAAACTACTAAGTTTTGTCAGTTTTATTCAACTGGGAACCCACTGTCTTCAGAAAAGTTTAGATAATATTTTTATGTTAGTTTCTGTTTAATACATATGAAAAGGTATTGAAATTGTCTAGTTTTGCTATAAAAAAATGGTATTGGAATCTACCAAGAAAAGTCAGGATGGCTGCATCTACTGATGGCTAATTTCTGATCTTAAAATAGAAGCATAGATGATCTGCATTCAGGATACTTGTGCATCTGTTCATTTTATGTTATGTGTGGATTGTTTTGGTTGTATTTGCATTTAAAAAAAATAAAAATAAATATATATATTACTTTAATCTTCATATAATGAATGTTTACTACCAGTGCAAATTGTTAAATAGTTGGAATCTGCAAAAAAAAAAGAAAAGAATAAAAAGTGTATTGGGAAAAAATAAACCGTATTTAAATCGGCCATGAAAAATCAAGAGTCACTACTGATGGCTCAATTGTTCAACTGTCATGTCGGGACAGTAGCTGTCCTTCAAACACGTGACTTGTTGTTTGTTTGTTTTGTTTACAGGTACCTCAATGCTATTCAGACCATGTGCCCACACATTCTGCGCTATCTGACCACAGCCGTCATCACTAACAAGGACGTCCGCAAGCGTAGGCAGGTGCTGAAGGATCTGGTGAAAGTCATCCAGCAGGTATCAGACATCATTTGGCTTCTTTATTTGTGCCCTGCTTTTCTATCTCCTTCATTAACTATGTATTCTTTTATTGCATTATTAATAATATTTTTTAATATAGAATTTAATGTATATTATAGCTTAATATATAATATTTGTTTATTATACAGTATATTTTAATTGTTTTATTTTATATAATATAACTTTAAATATATTGTAAAATAGTTATGCATAATAGATAAATATAATGTATATGAATAAAAATGTACTTGTGTATTTTAATGTATTTTAATTTTGTAAGCTAAATATTTTTACAAAGCATTAGTCACTGAGGCACCATACAGTACATGTTTTAAAAATGTTTAATAAAATGTACAGTAATGAACCATTAAAAACTATTAAATTAAAAAGATTGATGTATTAATAATTAATATTTAGTTGCACAATTAGTCATTTAATTTAGATATATTATGGAGATGCATATAAATAATGTGTTTATATAAGGTAAAATAAAAAATATTTGTTTTATTTTTTTAACTTAAAAAAATTTTTACGTTTAAAATGTTTGTAAAAGGGTAGTCAGTCGATACAATGTGAAATAGGGCTAACCAATATATCGTTTCAACATCGATATTGCAATGTGTGCAATGTGATCATTCGCAATAGTCACATCGCAGGATCTGCAATGTCAAGTTTAGCTTCAGTTTATTCATCCCTCAGGAAGTTTGAATGGAATTACAGCTGACCAAGAACTATATTGTTGCGTGATTGTGAAGTTTAATCTTAATAGAGTGAAAGTTTTTAATTCAATTCAAGTTTATTTATATAGTGCTTTTTACCATGTAGATTGTGTCAAAGCAGCTTAACATATTCTAGTAAAGTCCAGATTTCAGAGTTGAAGTTCAGTTTAGTTCAGTGTGGTTTAAGTTTCACTGCTAAAAGTTCAAACACTGAAGAGCAAATCCAGCGAAGCGCAGCTCCACAAGACCCGATCTGAGCAAGCCAGTAGCAACAGTGGCGAGGAAAAAAAATAAGTTTTTAAGGCCTATGACTAAGATTTCTAGTGTATTTAAGATGTTTGTGTACAAGAAATTATAACAATGAAAATGTATTGCATTTAACTTTTATACAATGGAGACTGCAGTTTTATTTGCTTACATTTTATTTTTAAACTTCTACAATTTAAACTAATACAGTTAAAATAAAAAAAATCTAAATAAAATTGCATTTATGCAGATTATCTAGCCTACGAAATCATCCCAGTCAATATAAAATTATGAGTTCTTGCCAAATTGAGCTATTCAAGTCAACTGGTGAAATAATTACATTCATATCGCAATAAATATTGCAGAAAAGCAAAATATCGCAATGTTTGTTTTTTTTTCAATACCGTGTAGCCCTAATCTGTAATAAAATTTAAAGGTGCTGTATGCAAGTTTTTGACTCTTCTAAAGCATAAAAATACCATAATATGTTTGCAGATATTTAAGAAACATGTCAAGTGAACATTCTTGTTTATCTGAAAATCAATGCTGAAGTCAGTTATTCTGCTTTGAAAATGTGAGTTACGTGCTGGAACAGGTGTCTTTGTTTTGGTTCTTTTAACCCGCCCACTGCCACTTTAGCCAATTATATTTCAGCACCCCGGGTTGCCTTGATGGAAAACCGCATATTTCATTCATTCATTCAGAAAGGCTCTCAAAGCATGCGTCTGTGACCGAAATGCGACCTCTGGTGGACAGTAGCAGACTCCGAAATGAGACGCAGATTCAGAGTTTCACATGAGGTTATTATTTGGCAAATAATATAAATATTATGAACATAAACATTAGGTGAGCATGTTACATTGTAACCCCGTGTCCTAACAACACGTTACATGACGAGATTTGCAGTGATAAGCAATTTGGCTGTTTGCACCAGATGAAACACGACAGCCATTCAGAAGCACAGAATATGCACTCACTCACGAAATGGTTAGGTTTATAATCTAATTAATACATATTAAACCTCTTTAACATTATTAAATGTAGATGCTGACTCTATAATATGTGTTGGTTTGCATCATTTCACAGTCCTAAAGTTCAATTTCAAACTGTTTATTTTCAAGATCTGAGGTGAACTATCTGCTGCTGCTTTCAGTAGTATGGCAATAAAATGTAAAATGGCATTCAAACTCAGATTGTTGGCATTTAACACTGAATAAAGCACATGAGGTGTACCTGAGGTGATCATTGTCAGTTTTCTGTTGTTCAGCTGCAAGAAATAGAAGCGTTTCTAATATATCAATTCGAGGAGTTGGTTAGAACAAAAACTCCTTTAATATGGAGAATATTCCTTCTATCGCGTGCCGTTACGTTTATATAAACACGATTTAAATCAGCTTTTAGCCTCGATTGTCAAACTCGCTCCTGTTGGTCCTCAATCTGGCAACCTGCGCTTGCGTTTTTAATCCACTGGGTGTCAAACTTACATACTGCACTTTTAAAGGTATTTGCTGAAGAAATATTGTTTCCATTTATTAGTTATTGTTTGTTCTTGATTTTAAGATTACATTAAATGGACACTTCTCATATGCCAATTTGAAAATCAGTCGAAAATAAATTAAAAATGAAATTATGAATAAATTAAAAAGGTTTACTTGTATTCACTTCTGTCAGGTGGTGCTTTTTTGATCATTTAGTTTTTAGTCTTTGCATGCACCGAGAAATAGCAGGACTGAGATCACAAAACTTACTCTCTCTCTCTCCATGTTTTAAATAAGACCATATTTTGGTTATAATTCAACACATCCAGCATAAGGAAAGTTGAGTGTCTGTGGAAATGAATGACGGAGCAGTGTACATTGGCTTGAAAATAAAAGGCGCGTTTATCTGTGTTCCTCCTTCTTGAAGCCATTAGATTTGATGAATGGCATTGGACGGTCTGATTGTAGTGTTCTGATGTCTGCGTGTCCAACAACAGTAGCTTCTTCAGAGATCAATGGCACTGAAATCCAAATAAGCGCGTCCCGCAGCCTTTGCGTAATCACTTAAACATGTGTCCTTAGGTGCTCACCGTTCTCTCTGCACGAGCATCTCTTCTCATGGTTACTCAAGCATCTGCGGCATTCAGATGAAGGGAAGACCCAAAGACTAGTTTTTCAGCTCATGTCTCTTTATGATAGGCATGGCATGTTAGACAAAGCATAGCTGTTATTTATACGGTCTGTATGTAAAGCTGTTAAAATAATTTCTTTATTTATTTTTGTTATTTGCTTAAGCTAATTTTGTTTAAAAGCATTTAGATCCAGCTTATTGTGATATGGTTATTAAAACCAGATATTTTGCAGGATATGAAGGAAGTGAAATGGTTCAGACTAAATGTTTTAGTCATTTTATTTATTTTACAATATAAATATTTTGAGTAAATTAGTGCAAAGTTGAAAAATAAACTTTGTTTGGTTGTTTGTTTACCAAGTTTTTCAAAACAATTTCAAAGAAATGTTTATTTTATTTGTTATTTCATTACTTTTTGATTTATTCTATTTATTTAATTTTATATAAAATTGTTGTTGTTGTTGTTGTTGTTGTTGTTGTTGTTGTTATTATTATATTTGAAGTAAATTAGTGCAAAGTTGGAAAAAAAACATTTTGTTTGCTTATTTAGCCAGTTTTTCAATCACAATTTTAAATAAATTTATTTTATTTGTTATATTTTATTACTTTTTGGTTTATTTAATTTAGAATTTTCTTGATTAGTTGTTGTTGTTGTCGTTGTTATTATTATTATTATCATGATATTTGAAGTAAATTAGTGCAAAGTAAAAAAAAAAAAACTTTGCTTGTTTATTTTAGCACATGCTTGTTTATTGCTTGCTTGTTTATTCTCACAATTTTAAAGAAATATTTATTTTATTTGTTATATTTCATTACTTTTTGCTTTATTCTATTAAATTTTATTACAAAATTGTTGTTATTATCATATTTTTATTATTATTATATTATAATCATATTATATTATAATTGTTTCTATTTAGCATTCCCCCATTCCAATTTCAGTTCTTAATTTTCTCCTTTACACTACTGGTTACACTTTTTATTTATTTATTTTTATAAGTAAATTACTGCAAAGTAGATCATTTGTAACCCACTTGTTACCACTTGGGAAGCCACCAAGATTTATTTTTTAGTAAATGTGCACTGAATGAACAACATTTTGTTTGTTTGTTTGATTGTTTGGCTGTTTATTTATCTTGTTTTTCCAGACATAATTTTAAAGAATTTAATTTTATATGATTCCTAGTGTTTCTGTTTAGCATTTCCCCATTCCATTTCCAGTTCTTGATTAAAATATGTAGATGAAAAACCAAAATGTATAGAGTTCCATAAAAGTAGTCCATATGACGTTTCAAAGCCTTCTTTAGGACAGTTTCTCTATATAAAAAATCTTTCTTCATTAAATCTGCTATATATTTGACTTTATATTATAGAAGCAAATTAACTGTCAGCTTGTGCTAATTAGGAAAATAGATGCCACGGTTTGACGACAGCCGTGTTTGTAACCACAAGATGAAAGCAGTAACGTTGTGCTTAAACAGCCGATATCAGTTCTGCTTGTAACATGACATTTTATTTGCTAATAAAACACTCAAGTAAATTCATAATGAGAAACCCACTCCAGTTTGACAGCTGATCTAGAAGCACGTTTAATTATTACATTAATCCTCATTTGAAATGTTAATTTCTCTCTTTTTCCCTAATTTTAGGAGTCGTACACCTACAAAGACCCCATCACAGAGTTTGTGGAGTGTCTGTATGTGAACTTCGACTTTGACAGCGCTCAGAAGAAGCTGCGAGAGTGCGAGGCGGTAAGATCCAGCTGTCTTTTCCTCTTACCTTTTATATACTTGTTTCTCAGCATGTCCTTAAAAGCACGCCACTCCCTCCACTTTATAGAGACTTTTGCTGATTGATCGTATATTCTTCTTCGGTCATGTTCCTGTTTTTTACAAAAGCGTAAGATTCATAACATAACAGGTTCCATTAGCCAAAGCATTTGAAGAGACTATCCTTCTCCCAAGACGTTGAGCTCATCCTTACTTCTTGTCCAGCCACAAAAAGCCTTTAACGTGGTCATTTACGCAGATGATGCCTTGATTTTCCTTGATGATGAGTTGTGAAGTCATCACACAGAGTCTTTGACTTCTGGTCGATCAGAAGTGTCCTCTGACAGAGCCTCTAGTGTTTCGTGATTTCAAGATTGCTGAATTTAATGCACAACCATGCAACATTTTGTGGAGCAGATTTCTCATATATTTTGGGCAGTCAGGACACTGTTTAAATTCCCACAAATTCTTTGTGTGGTATTGCTGTGCGTTAATGTCTCAGTAAGTAACCATGTTCCTTATTATTATAGATATGTTCGATAGAGTGTCATTGTGTATTTTGGTTTAAATCGCCTCAGGAAAAATATTACATGTGTAAACATAATAGCAGCAATGCACACGTGCTAAATAACTTGTTGGGTTGTTTGTAATCTAATATTATTTGTCATTATCAACGTGTTGCTTGCCATGTCTTGTTGATTTAAGATTGTATTCAGCTTGATCTGCATATTTATAATTATTATATCGAGCGCACGTGATGGCTATCAGCATGCACACACATAGTGAGCCGACAGAGCCTTCACAGCACCCCAAACAGCAGCAAGGGATACGATTGCCAGTCACTGAACCCAGCATAGGGGTTCTTAACCGTTCGCCACTTTCTGTCTTTATATTATGCACTGTGATTGTCATAGTCATCTGTGCTCAATGCTCAGGTGTTGTATCAAAATCTGACTCTGAGGACAAATCTGAGTCTGCTTCGCGTGCACGCACGTCATACAGTGCCTGCAGTAAACTTTTCATCGATTATTTTCTCCGCGATTGACAGCAAGAACGAACAGAAGCGTTGTCTGATTGACAAGCAGCACCTACATGTTCAAAAGAATCTAAAACGCCAAATGGGACGAATTTATGCCGCATTTTCAAAAGTAATACTATCTGTATTTAGCTATTCGCTTGTATGGTGGCTCTGAACTGTCAAAACACCTCTCAAAACACTTTTTCGGACATAACATATTTCTACATATGTACATTACTGTAACACGTTTTATTCAAGAACATTTGAGCTGGTTTCAGTTCTTAGTTGTTTCATTTTCATTTTATTAAAAATGTATTTATTTTACTTGTTTGTTAATTAAATCCCATTTTGTAAACCTTTTATTTTTTTTATACAACAGTCAAGTTGTATGTTAATTTGCTATGCGAAGAAAAGGAAATAATTTATTTTTGGCATACTGATTTATGCAAAATCGTGAATATAGGTCTATATAATCACCTTGCAATTTTGAAATTCTTACTTTTTTTGCATTGAAGTTTTTAAAATAAAAACATTTGTTTACTGTATAAAAATATAACATTTTGAAATATTTAAATTTATCGGCTATAGCATATCGGTTATCGGCTTCCAAATCTTAAGAGTTATCGGTTATTGATATCGGCTAAAGAATCCATATCGTTGCATCCCTACAATATACGTGTCGTAGACGTGTAATAAATTTCATTTATTTTACTAATTGGTTTATTCATTTTGACCAATCAGATGGGTCCTTGCTATCTTTATCACCACCTCCTCTGTAGTTGCTGTTCTACTATTGGCTAAAGCGGCCCAAAGGTGAACCCAGAGCTGAAAATGGTGGAGTCAAGACAAGGGAAAATGACAACGGCCAATCAGAGTCAGAATATCTGCTAAGATTTTGACTCAGTCATAGTGTTTTAAAGGCTAAATATTTCCACCATGACAGATTTATTATTATTTTTTTTTTTAGAATGAATTAGATCTGAAAATAACATTTTTGTAGGGAAATGTTATTTCGGAGGTTATATTGTTATCGCAATATGTAATATTGTATATTTTTCCAGTATCACACACCCCAATTGTCCATACAGTGTTTGATCGGAGTTGGAAACATGCATTCAATGGCTGTTTGAACTACGCCACATGAGTTGTATCAATCACTAAACTTTTACATGACATTTATGCAAAGAGTCAGTATTTGCAGTGTTGGCCCTTTTTTTTTAGGACCTCTGCAATTCGTCTGGGCATGCTCTCAATCAACTTCTGGGCCAAATACTTACTGATAGCAACCCATTCTTTCATAATCACTTCTTGGAGTTTGTCAGAATTAGTGGGTTTTTGTTTGTCTGCCTGCCTCTTGAGGATTGACCACAAGTTCTCAATGGGATTAAGGTCTTGGGAGTTTCCAGGCCATGGACCCAAAGTTTTAACCTTTTGGTCCACTAGCCACTTTGATATCACTTTTTCCTTATGGCACGGTGCTCCATCGTGCTGGAAAATGCATTGTTCTTCACCAAACTGTTGTTGGATTGTTGGAAGAAGTTGCTGTTGGAGGGTGTTTTGGTACCATTCTTTATTCATGGCTGTGTTTTTGGGCAAAACTGTAATTGAGCCCAGTCTCTTAAATAAGAAGCAATCCCACACATGAATGGTCTCAGGATGCTTTACTGTTGGCATGACACAGGACTGATGGTAGCGCTCACCTTTTCTTCTCCGGACAAGCCTTTTTCCAGATGCCCCAAACAATCGGAAAGGGGCTTCATCGGAGAATATGACTTTGCCCCAGTCCTCAGCAGTCCATTCGCCATACTTTTTGCAGAAGATCAATCTGTCCCTGATGTTTTTTTTGCAAAGAAGTGATTTCTTTGCTGCCCTTCTTGACACTAGGCCATCTTCCAAAAGTTTTTGCCTCACTGTGCTGTGTTTCTTTGCAGGTCATCATAGTTAACAATGGAAGAACAATGATTTCAAGCATCACCCTCCTTTTAACATGTCAAGTCTGCCATTCTAACCCAATCAGCCTGACATAATGATCTCCAGCCTTGTGCTCGTCAACATTCTCACCTGAGTTAACAAGACGATTACTGAAATGATCTCAGCAGGTCCTTTAATGACAGCAATGAAATGCAGTGGAAAGTTTTTCCAGGATTAAGTTAATTTTCATGGCAAAGAAGGACTATGCACTTAATCTGATCACTCTTCATAACATTCTGGATTATATGCAAATTGCTATTATATAGACTTATTTTTTGGCCATGACTGTATATATAGACACAAGTGCCTACACACACGCACACAAGCTCTGCATCATTGCCATCAACGTTTTCAAATAGGTATCAAACAACATGGACAACTTAGCATTTTTGCAAACAATTGGTTTCATTTTCAAATATTATACAGTTGGCTTTAAGGGTAAACTCTGCTTTCTCTCAGTGTTTCCTTTTTATACATTACAGTGATTAATTGTTCTTGAGGTCAAAAAGTTAATAAAACATTAAGATGTGTAAATTTGTGTATTTTCGCAGCAAAACAATATTGCGGTAAAAATTGCAAAAACTTGCCACAAAATCAGTAATTTTAGTCGCAAAGATCAGATTTTTCTTTTTTTTTTTTGCGAAATCCTAGTGTCTGAACTTCCCTGATACTGGTATGGTTGATGGACATTTTTTTTCAGCAGCCACAAAACAGCCTTCTGTTTTGGGCCCTGAAAGGGGTCTTGGAGCTCAGGCATTGGATATGTAGCGCGGTGTCATGGGCAGCTGTGGAAGCGGGCCCCTGAAAAGAGCCTCTGACTCACCATTTGTCATGTTTTTATGATAGCCGGTAATTGTCAGATCAGTGGGATGGTTAACAAGAAGTGCTTTTGGTGTGCAGAGGCGGACACACGCACTGGAAAGAGCTTTCTGTGGTGCAGACGAGCCAGTGATCTGTATTTTTGTTCCCATTTATAAATGGCCTTCCATAATGGTCACTTCATCAGTTTTCACCCTTGCCCCTGCTGTGTCATTCGTTCTGTTTTTACAGTCAAACTGCTGACTTTCAGTGGCAACAGAGTCCTGGACACAACAAAACACAATGAAATAGAGTAACAATCTGTGTTTCACCTCAAAGTTGAAAATAGGGAATATCGTTTTAATGTTGTAATTTTATTTGTGGGTGGAAAAAAAAGCTTCCAGGCTTAAAATAAGATCACCTTAAAAGTGGTCCATATAACTTGAGTTACATTCCATGTATTTTTAAGTCATACCACAGTGTCGTGTTAGAAATATTGAAATTTTAGTGAGCTGTAAGTGATTGAACTCGAGATTCAGATCTAAATCATTAATTAATCTTTTAGACCAATTCATTGAAAAGATCTGACCTGAAATATTTGTTCATGAATTAAATATTGCTGTTCTTTTCATGAAATTGGATGACTAAGAATAGTGGATGTCAAGATTTTGTGCTTAATGTAAATTTCTACTGTGAGCTCTAAGAATTAATCTTAAAAATAATTAATGAAACTTTGACAAATTTATTGATAAGATCGGACTTGAAAGATTTCTTCAGGAATTCAATATTGCTCTAAAATTGGATGACAAGAATGATGGTTGTCAAGATTTTGTTGTATATTACCTATTGTAGTTGTTTAATAATAGCCGAGTTGGTGATTTGAACTCAAGAATCAAACCAGAATCATGAATGAATCAGACCAATTTATTGAAAAGTTTGAATCAAAGAATGATTTGTTTAGGAAAAAGACGTTTCCTTAAAGATCTTAGATGACAAAGTATGTATGTCAAGATTTTGCTTTCAGTTGCCAATTGTGGTTTTCAGGGTGTCCACAGATCCTTAAAGTTTTAAAGTCTTAAATTCCATAGTATAAAAAAAAGGCCTTAATTAGTCTTGAAATGTCTTAAATCTCTTTCAAAGGTCTTAAAAATGCTATCGAACCAATCCCATAAAGAAGATTTTGTTTCCGTTTTGAAATGAAAGTTGTTATTAGTCAATTTAAAGGTTGTTTTCAGGGTTTTTTTGTTTAACTCTTTCTATATTTAAAGAGTGTTAAGGATGGTAATTAATTAGTTGTGTGCTTTTTTTTTTTTTTTTTTTTTGTAAATTCTGTACTATAAAATTATTATACTTTACCATTGGTCTTAAATTTCATTCTGTTTGATATTAAAAAGTTCTTAAGTCGGAAATATAACTATTAGAAGCCTGCAGGTACCCTGGTTATGTCTTTCAGAGGTCTTGGGATTTGTTGTATGAGATGGAAGGACCACTTTTAAACACTAAATTCTGAGTGTATATTATTAATGTGTTTTGTTAATTTAAGAGGCTTTTTAGGCTGAGTCTTTCTCTGCAATAAATTGGATTTATCCTTTAAATGCTCTAGGAATAGTGCAAATGACTTCTGCTACCATGCTATTGCAAACATTTTTGGCACAACACCGAGATTTGTTCGCCATCCTGACCCTGGAAAACATTACATTTCGACCTAAAAGCATTTGGTAAGCTGCCCCACAAAAAAAAACGTGCCAAATCTTAAACGGCAAAAAAGTCTTTTACTTTGAATAAGAAAGTCTCAGTGTGATAAAAGCCAGAAATGGCCTTAAGGCGCATTCTTGGTCGCAGTAAATGCATTACATTACAAGGATTCATCCCAAGCGTAATTAGCTTGAGTGCCTTTAGCCTAGTGTGCACTTATGTCGGAGCTCATTCCTATTCTCTAAATTATGATGAATTCAAAGACCAGTTGCACTGCCCAAAATAAAACAATTCAGTTTTGTTTAGTAACAAGCACCTCGCATGTTAAATACCGGGCTTTTTATAGCGACATAAAAAAAGACTGAACTCAACGTTGAAATGGGAACCTTCCTAAAACACTAACATGATTTATAAACATTTACTCCTGTGAGAGTGCCCATTTGATCAGGCCAGCTGTTTTTCATTCTGGACGTTTATCGTCACGAAGCGGAGAAGAAAACGAGGCCTAATTCACCAGGACTCAAGTTTTTGTTTTTTTGGTTTTTTTCGCGGGGGTCTCTGCAGGTCCAGCCGATCAAGTCTTTTGGGAGATCTCCATTACAATTTGCATGCTTGGAGGCCAGGCTTTGTGTAGCTAGCAGTAATTAGCACACCTGCATCTGTGAGATCTCGAGAGAGCCCTCCGGCTACTGGACCTCCAGAACCAGGCGTTTTCTCTGTGTAAATGGCCACTAATTAGTCCTGACCCTGATTATGAAAGCCTGAGGCATTATCGAGATCACACGATGCAAAAAAAAAAAAAAAAACGTAAACTATGTGAGCATAACTGGTGAGGCTCAGATGTATGTCAGCTCTAAATGCTCACAAATTTACAATCTGATTGAGCAGTGACTTCGAAAATCAGAGCTGCACGTCTGCAACAGCCCAAGGCTTTTCCTGCAGAAGTCTCGCGAGTCGTCAGACCGTCTGCTCTCAACTGCAAAAACAAACATCCTCTCATCCTCAGACAAGTCCATTACATTAACCGTTTGGCTCTTAAGTGCCTGTAAAAGAACAAATAAATGATATGAGCCAACTGAGTAAGTTTTAAGTGGGTAGAAAGGATTATAACACTTTTGTAGATTAGGGATTACTACTTTTAATTATGAAGAAAATGTGATTTGAAAGAAGTTAAAAAATTCTTGGCCTCTTATTCATTCTTAATTATTATTTGTTTATTTATTTTCGCTTATTAATTATTAATGAGTTTTCTAATTTGACCGCTGCTAGATTTTTCCACTATTTTAGAGAATTGTATAAGACGCATACAAATACCCGTCAAAAATGTATTTAATGCAGGATCACTTGTTTATTAGTCTTAGTAGATTGTTTTTATGATTTTATTATAATTTATAAAATGACTTGCTGGGTAAGTTGTGGTGTTTTGAAGCACAGTGGCAAAATATAAAGATATAAGGTCTTTGCACATTGAAGTCCGAAATTTGTGCTTTATTCGTATTCATATGCGAAAAATTTGGCACTTAAACAAACCTTGCACACTGAGTCCGATGTGCATTAATTAATCCATTACGAAAAAATGCAAAACATTTCGGAGTCAGTTCAAGTGCTTTTCAGTGCTTTGTTCTCCTCTCGTTTACAATGTAGAAAAAGAAAGAGGAATAGGCTGCATATTGTGTTCATCCGATACTGCATAAAGAGGAAGGAGAGTTTAGCTCATTATCAAAGAGCTGCGCTGGATTATCCCCAAATGCAAAGTTTATTTCAGAAAATCAGTAGAATTTTGTTACATTGCTTGTGATACTTCACATGTTCATAAACAAATCCTGAACAGAGGCTGGCAGTACCTATAGACGTTATAATAGATGGCTGCCGCGTTGATGTATCGGAGCAACGGACAGAAAGTGGACCATGCTTTCTACACACACACACACACACACACACACACACACACACACACACACACACACACACACACACACACACACACACACACAAAACAAGCAGCAGCAGGGGAGAGGTGCGACAGTCACTGAATCCAGCATATAGGTGTTTTGAACTGTCCACCACATTCTGTCTTTATTTTATGCAGTGTTTGTCATAAAATTATCTTTAGCTCAAATGACGACATTCTGTATTTAGCTTTTCGCTTATACGGTGACTCTGAACTGTCAAAACACCTCTCAAATTGCTTTATCGGATGCGAAAAGGGGAAAAATCAAACCCGGTTTGATTTTATGACGGACGAAAGTTTTGGAAGCAGTGTTTCAAAATTTATTTTTTAACATGTGAAAATTACAAAAATTTCGTATTCAGTGTGCGATTAACCTTTAAAATGATAGGTAATTGCTATTTTAGGACTGCACTGCAATCTTTAAATAGTCTTTTTATATATAGTAAAATAATTGTTAAAGAATATCATGTGTGTGTCTATTGTAACTCATGTGATTCGAGAAAATGTCATCATTTTGTTCTCAAAATTGAAACGTACAATTTTCATCAGTTTTATTATTTGTAAAACTTATTTTAAAATGTAATATGTTCGGTTTTCATATTCACATTTGACTGGACACTGAATAAAAGTTAAATATTTCAAACAATCATGCTAAACATGCGGAAATAGACTAAAGTAAGTCATACGCCTTGCTATTGTTTACAAGCAATATTTTAGCACATCATCAGCACCCATGGCTCCAGAAGTTCTGCAGGCCTGCAATTCAGTCCAACTGGACACAGTCCTGGATCTGTAGAGACTGACCGCATAAGTGTTCTGGGATTTTCTTCAAGCTGCAGATCATCACATTGCTTGCTTTGCATCGTGATTACCTTATCATGCTTATCCAGTCAGCTTTTATAATTTTTTCCTCCTTCAGTTGATCCATCTTTGCGGAGAGGGGCCATTTGCACAATGGTTTGGGTTCAGAATGTCTATGCTATGCATAAAACATAGACCCAACCTAATATAGCCCTGTTTTCAATCTTTTTGAAGACCAAAAAAAGCTGCACTTTTTAGATTCTTGAAAGTTAAGCAAAAATTGACCCTTCTTTATTGTCGGAGCCTTGTTCTCTTTCCCTGTTACTCAAAAACCTCAACAGTAATTATAGCACTTAAGCGAACTGTTATCAGCTTAAGATAAGACATTGTCAATGATGAAATGTGTGTTGGCTGATAGGGCCATGGCCATGTAGTTGGGATTTCTTCAAGCAGAACCTCGGGAGATAGTAGCTCTCAAAAGCTAAGCAAACAAAGCGGGGGCTGTGAGCGAAGACGCGGGACGGAGGACTGCATGTGAACCGTGCTGGACAGCGGGGGCTCGCACATGTCTTCAGCTTTGTGGAATGCACTATTTGTGTTTGGACTGCTAGGTAAAGCAGGTTAGTGTGCGCTGCTCTGTGCATCTGAGATTGCTAGTAGATGGTAGTTGAGATTTTTGAAAGCGGTGGCACTGTAAATTGTTTCCACCGTGCAGCCCGGTGGACCCTGCGGCAACGGGCAAAACAAACGGCGATAAGTCACAGCCATTGTGGTGAATTCGGTGGCTGGCTCTGTTCCTGCCCTTTTTCATGTGGGGAATGTGGAATTCCAAGATCTGCGGTTAGTTTAGAGGGCTGAGAATGACCCCGGATTTTTTCCCTTTTTTTGTGCTTCAAGATACTGGTTTGCTCCTATGAGGATGGCATTAAATGTTTTCTTATAGATGTTTTAGCTATAGGCCTCTATGAATATAGGCTGCTATGAATTCATTTCCATAGATTTGTCATAATTCAGTTTTAATTTGTCTTGCTTTTGGCTTTTTTCCCATTCTGTAAATCCCCAACCAGGTGCTATTACAGAGAGCTCGGCTGAAGTGGAGCTGTTTTTATTTCAGTCCTGAGTTTATATAAACTTCCTGTTCTGCTCATTGTCCAGTTTAGCCACAGTTTTCTGTGTTCCAACAAAGGTTTGGATTGAACGCTGTTCTTAAAACATGCAACTATTGAGTTGTTGTATTGTTATATAATTGAGTTGTTTGTGTGTGTGTGTGTGTGTGTGTGTGTGTGTGTGTGTGTGTGTGTGTGT
>CAIGQW010055978.1:3616709-3660911 GCA_903798125.1 Danio choprae | reverse complement strand
TGTGTGTGTGTGTGTGTGTGTGTGTGTGTGTGTGTGTGTGTGTGTGTTTTCTTTTTGTTTAGGTTAACAAAAGAACAGTTATGAGAAAGTATCTCCTTTTGACATCAAAATGTAGACAGTTTATTATATTTTAGTAATTTGTACTTCTATTTTTTTGTTTTAACAGTTCAAATGTCTAAATCAGTATTATGAATTATTTTATAAAAATAAAAATAATCATAAAAAATAATTCCTTTAACTGTTTTTGCATGAAAACCGATTTTAAAAAACTATTGCTCACATAATCGCATTTTATAATGATTTATTAAGGATTATGTGACACTGAAGAATGACTGCTTAGTTCAGCATTGCCAATTAAAAAAATAATAACAATTATATTAAAATATATTTGACACATTTGAAATGTATTATATGAACATAAAAGGAATCATGTTTAGGAGGCTGTGGCATAAATAAGATTAAAACCCTCTGGTTTGAGGCAGAAAAGATTGTTAATTAAAATGTGTTCTGTGCCTAATATTTCTTTAACTTTTTGTTTTTTAAAGGTGCTGGTGAATGACTTTTTCCTTGTGGCATGCCTCGAGGACTTCATTGAAAATGCCCGTCTGTTCATCTTCGAGACCTTCTGCCGAATTCACCAGTGCATCAGTATAGGGTATGTAATTGTATTTCAGTGTAGTACAACATTATTTTACTGAATCTTGTAAACAAACATTGCAATAGCATTTAAAGTTGACAGAGGATTTGACAAGGATCAGGATTGACAAAGAAAAAAAAAAGGTAGCAGGTCTGAAAATGTGTCCACAATGTGGGAATGCTTCCTGTTTCCTCTCTTCCATTCCCACTCCACTCTCTGATAAGTTTTTATTACCCAGTGTGCTGGAGGAAGCATGTCCAGAGACCGGCTGCCAGCACCTCAATCTCACACATGGAGACACGCATTCAGAACCAGACATCCCAGGCACATCCACCCATCTGTTTTCAAGCATGTCTAAAGGGTCTATATATTGGCCCTTGGGAGGATCTTAATGGCTGTGCCTCGCCTGTAGATAATACACTACTTTTTTTTCTATTCTAACCTCCATTTAGGGTGTGTGTCACCCAAGGCGTTTTTTGCGCTGCAATGTAATCGCCATATTTTTAAAACGCAGACTATGTAGCCATGCACTGAGTTCACATTTTACGCTCTGTGCTGGGCGCTCGCTGTTAACACTGACAGTTGAAGTGCTCACTGCTGATTCGTTTCTGTAGTGCAAAAAACACTTCTGTGGTTACGCACCTTTAGGGGCCGATCATACCAAACGCGTTCTTCCATTGTGAGTACTCGAGGCGCACTGCACTGCCTTTTTTTTTTTTTTTATGTTGCTAGGCAGCGATGGAATCAGCTGCATATTGTGCACGAACGCTGCTGTTGATATTGTTATATTTGTAATATTTAATAATATTGTGATATTCAAGATTTGTGAAGTCATCGAAACAGCGACCACTAGTCTCTCCTTCGTCACAGCTGACAAACACAGCTGTCACCATAACTGCTTTCATTTGATTGGAGAATGAAAAAGGCGCAACTAAGAGAGTGTGCTTTTTCCACTCAGAGTTGACTTTTTTTTCAACTGCAGGCGCACATCGCTCAATGGCAAAAACCATCTGAAACCATTGAGTTCAGAAAAAAAAACGTTCAGTCTGCGTGAACCGAATGTTGCTGAGACTTTTCAGCTTGTGCATGTAATTCCAACTGAAATGGAATATTGAGTAGGGGTGCGGCTTTATTTTGCTCATCATTTCTTCATGGTAAACCAATTGTAAGAGGGACATGGTTAAGAATATGGCTATGTAGTTGCTATGGAAGCCATCAAGTTGATATCAACAGAGAAGGACCACCACTCCAAACACAGGAAACACAAGGAAATTAACAGATTTGAAGACTGCCGAAACAATTTTTTTTTCATGGATTAATTTAGATTAATTACACAGATTAATTATAGACCTTAAGAATAGCAGTGGGTGCTTGCATAATAAACATTTTGATTTCACCCTAACTTAAATATTGTATGGTTTATCTGCATTAATTCACTTTAAGAGTGCAATCGACAAGGAATATTGTAGCAATTAAATGGATGAAAGTGAATAGTTAAGATATTTATGTATCAATTGAACCACACGGATCCATTACCACTGACAAGATGCATCTTCTGAACTCCTCATAGACTCTCTAGTCTGCGTTCGACTGAATGCGGCAGGTGTTTTATTACCTCTTCACTCTGGTTGCACTTTTTTTTATTGCTCTTTTTATGGTATTTATATGGCATCGTAGGTTTCCAGAGAAGACACGCAATGGTTTCAGTCCCCAAGATTTTCCATTGGTGGAAAAGAAGTAGTCTGTATGGAAAAGGGAGGTTTGGGCGGGTGTCACTGGTTTCTCTCTGCCTGGTTCCTATTAGCCTTCCAGTGACGGAGTGCAGAGCTGAGAGGCCGCGTTGCCCTCCTGCCTGTTTAATGAGCTTTCATAACTAGTAGTCTTTGAGCATCTGTCCTGCATTCTTTTTCCTGCTGTGGCCTCTGTGCGCCAAGCAAAAAGCACTTGACTACAAACTGGAGATCTGCTAACAGGTTGCATTTACCTTGGGGCATTTATGACATCCTGTAAATCGTAAAAGGTTGCGTGTTTGCAAATGCACTCTAACACAATATCATATACCACTTTTGATGAAGGTCCTATGTTTTTTTTTTTTTTTTTTTTTTTTAAGTGTTCATGTGCAAACATATTCAAAGCCTTTCAAAATCTGTTCTCTTTTAACCACATAGCAGACTCCGGACAATCAAAAACCAGCTTTCCCCAAGTTCTCACGCATTTCCATGCTTCATTGTATGGACTAATTGCTCGCTCGCTTTTTCTGAGCTGTATAAAACTGAGAAGGGCTGGAGTCAAGGTTGAAACATGGAATGTGATCAGGCTCTTTCCAAATCTCCAGTTGCAGATAGTCTGGAATTGATTTGGAGTCCTGGCTCTTTTTTGGCAGTCTCATTGCAACTGAATGCATTTTCTTGTCAAAGGTGACAAAGGTAATCCTGGACTAGGAAACTGAATTGTGATTGCTGTTTATCTGTTCAGGTTAATAGCTCAAAGGTGTAACCTAGAAGGCATTATTACGTCTCTTTTGAGGGTATAAGATTGGAGAATTTTTGGTTTACGGGTGCATGTCATTGGTACAATACGCAGAAGCCTTATGAAATGTATGCTGGTTTTATGTTTACAGTTGTTGGCCTTGAATGGCAGGGTTCTTGTGTTCCTGTTTTTGCCCTCAGCGTAGACCAAAAAAAGACCACAACTACAAATGGGTTTATATATAAAAATGTCTGTGAGAAGACTGTATTTGAAATCTGATTTTATGACATGTACTTAAGAGACATGCAAATGCCTCATGTCCTCAGAGACATAAATTCTGAATTTTGCATTCATTGGCTTTAATTTGAATAGAGCCTGTGTACATCTGATGACAATTTTAGTTTTTAGCTGGATGGATGTTACCAATCTTGTCATCTGTAAATCACTGTGATCTCTTACAATCCACAATAATCCACTTGACAGTTGATTTATTCATGATTTAACTACCAACATTGTCTTTAGTGTAAATAGAGAGGTTGTTTTAGTGGGATAAGGGGAATTAGTTTTTCCCCAGGCTATGAAGCAGGAGTAACTTCCAGAGACTTCAAATGATGAACATCTCTTTGTGCCCTCATATGGAAATATTTAACAATGAATTAATTTAAATGCAACTACTGTAGAGCTGGTCAAAACTGTATGAATTCATGTATGCTGAACTTTTAACAATCTAAGACTCTTGGAGTGAGACGGGTTGCTCCTGTCCCAACGGCCTGGAATCGGAATTGGATAAATCAACTGCGAGGAGCCGGTACATGTAAAGGGTCGAAGTGAAAACGATCCTTACCCTCCACCCCCAACCCCAGAGGACCAGGTTTAAGCCTGTGTAAAATGAGACTGCAGCAAGGGGGAGTCAAGCAGCTTGGCGTAAACCGCCATGTCAGGCACTTATGCTTGAGTGGCTTGTTCAGCCAACCTCTTTCTTTTGCATAATTACTACTTTCAGCGTTTGTATATTTTTGGTTTGAGTTCAGACTTTCATTCATATTAGTGGTAAGCACGTGTAAATACTGTCTTTTTCCCCTTTGTTGTTGTAAAGTTGAAGTTCTAGATAAAATTAGATTAGTGTGTGTGTGGCCCATTTTATTGCACCAAGGCCGTGGTTGACCTTGGTCTCTGGTTTAGCTTGTCTGGAGGGTCAGTTCCCCTAAGAGGACATTTGATCTTATTTGTTTTGAGTCAATCTTTTTACTCTGGCTTGACTGACATGTGTTCCCTCCTTAATCAAATCAGCAGAATAATATCCACTGCTTCTTTCCTCACCAGAGTAAACCAGCACAAAGTATGTTTTGGCTGTTTGTTTATCATGTGATTCTCTCCTAAAACCAGTGATTTGGCTGAGAATGAACTGTTTGGTGTTTCCATTGATTTTTCTGTAAAAGCTCACAATCTGTCTGCTTCATTTCAGACATCGTCTAGACCTCTAGGTCTGCAGGACAGTAATGGATGTACCGCTATCTAAACCTCCCAGTGTATTAATTGGTTTCCTGTTCTTTTTTGGCTCTAATTGTTCATCAGCGTGCTGCATGCTTCATGGACTGCTTAGGGGCTGCTGAAGAGCTTGGATTTCATGTCCCTGCTTTAACCCCTGGAGTCGACAGGCATTCCTTTTTCTCGTAGCGAGTGTCACCGCTTGATGTTGGACATGTGTTAACCATCACCAGCTTGGAACTCGTGATGTGACAACCGGCACATTCGTTGGCGGTTAGCTCTTAAATAATGAGCTTTATGACCAATCTAGCCTGTCACGCATCATTTTCTGAGGGTTTCACTGGGAGCGAAGTGATATAAGCTGTCATCTCTGCCTGTCTCCAGACCCATGCTGTTGCCACGGTGGGTGATTGAGTTAACCTTTCACTGTGTAAGCATATTCATTGTTTGGAAACCTGGAGTGTTGGCTTTACTTAAAGAACAGATTGGGACAAGGCTGCTTTTTTATACAAGCAACGAGCTTAGAAGAAAAGAAAGCCAGCCGTTATAGCAGGATTTTGGGTCAAAGAACTCAAAGAGCCCCTACTGCCACCTTCCTCCCTCAATGACACATCCGTAGAGGAGACACCTGGCTTTATTTATGGACAGCTTCTCTTAGGGCTGTGACACACAAAGCCAGTGGTCAGCAGTTGGCCAATGTCCGGTTAGTTTTTCCAGCATTCACATTCACTGGTGAATGGTGTTGGGGCCTTCTGTGATAGATTGCTCTTATTGTATGTTTAGTTCAAGGATCGAGTCAATGCACAAAGATTCCCTGGGAATTTAACCTACAACCTTGTTTTGCTAGTGCCATGCTCTGGTATTTTTGAGATACAACAATAACATTTTAGGGGCAGCACAGTGGCTCAGTGGTTAGCACTATTGCCTCACAGCAAGAAGGTCACTGATTCAGGTCCCGGCTGGGCCAGTTGGCATTTCTGTTTCGAGTTAGCATGTTCTCTCCGTGTTTACATGGGTTTCCTCTGGGTGCTCTCTGGTTTCCCCCACAGTCCAAAAACCTGGACTATAGGTGAATTGCATTAACTAAATTGGCCGTAATGTATGAGTGTATGTGAATGCGAGATTGTATGGGTGTTACCCAAACTGGGTTGTGGCTGGAATGGCATTAGCTGCGTGAAACATATGCCGGAATAGTTTTGTGAAATAAAAGTGAATTTGATGAAAGTGAACAAAGTAACAAACCTGAGCTATCCAGTACATTTTCATAACTACATGAGCTGCTTGGAATGAATAAAGAGATCAGTGTGTTTAATACTCAATGTCATCAAGCGCTTCATTGTTTACTGGATCTGCAGTCCCAGTTTTGGATGTAACATTGGCCATTAATACCTGCTGATATAGATAGTTAATTCCTTACATGCAGACACAGAATGTGTGTAGTAATTGGTATTCGCCTTTAGTTCCTTTGCTGTGTTCAAGCTCAAATTTTTGGACGAGATGCAGACCATGTGAGAAATGCAGTTGTTTTGTTTTTGACATGGGATTAATATGTCATGCCCTTTTAAATGCTAAAGAAAAAAACTGTAGAACTCATTCAGTGACTGTTTTTATTCCTGTCTGCAAAGTTTGTTTCATTGTTACCTTGACCTCAAACTCACGAAAGCACAGTGATGTAATTCTACTCCATTTTTATGGGTTTCTTAGTGCGATTAGAATCACGGACTTGATTACATAATGCAAGGCATTTGTCACTCTTGAACAGACGTCTAAATGCTGAGGTATGACAGTAAACCCATTATCATCCAGCACTTTCGATCAGCACTTTAAACCTGCGTGCGCACACACACACACACACACACACACACACAGCCACTGCAAGCTTGTTATATACCCTCACAATTTTCACGTAATGCCATCAGAGTATATAATGTTCTCCCTTTACCCAAGTTTGTCCTAATGGACTGTGTTTGCCTCGCAGTATGCTGGCCGATAAGCTGAATATGACTCCCGAGGAGGCAGAAAGATGGATCGTCAACCTCATTCGTAATGCCAGGCTGGATGCCAAAATCGACTCCAAACTGGTGAGAGTCTCTCATATTTTATTTCGCTCTTGTTTCTCTGCCTCCCTCCTCAAGTAGCGGCCAATTGATAGATGCTGCGTTAGTGTCCTTTAATTAGTAGGAAAATCAAATTCAGGCTCTTTTGTGCAGGGATAATGTTCTGCTTTTAATACATAAAGGAGAGGCAATTAATTACGTCAGTAATTCTGCCCAGTGCCCTCTTACTCACCATATCCTTCCTCGAGGGTAAGAGGAATACTGTCATTATGGTTCTGAACTAGGGTCATTTGTAATATGGAGACAAACAAACTTTTTAGTCAAAATTAAGTTTATTATAAAGAAATCCTATGTGTGGAACATTCTGTAACACAATATATTTCATTAGTATGTAAATTGTTTGTCCAGCTTAGGCATTGCAATAGTTCATGAAGTGTATAAAAACTCAAAGGTCCCATGAAATTGAAATAAAATGTTTTAGATGTTAGTATCAGTATTGCTTGTTTTTAGGATTCTATAAGCTAGTGCGCACCAAAACAGTGAAAAAAAAACTAGCGTTTAGAAGATATAAACATGTAAATGCATCAAAAGTTTTATTCACGTCACCTCATCCCTACAGTTTCTTATCAAATCGTGACCAATCAAAATCTCTCTAGTATCTGCAATGCCCCACCCCCTTCAAGATGCGTCACATTTGATGCGCGTAACCACTCTCACTGGCAGAGCTGTGAGGAAACCTGAACGCTATTGCCTGTTTTTAAAAAAAAAAAAAAAGGGCAGGGGCTACACTGTCCCGCCATCTCTTTATGTTCCGGTTGAGGTTACGTCAAACATCGAATAAAAATGCACGTTTCAAAGCACTTCACGGGACCTTTAATAATATAAATATATGTCAGTATTAAAAAGTGTTTTCAGTTCATTCAGTGGAAGAAAAGGCTGTTCAAATTTGCACAATTATTATCTCTCACAACTTAATGCATTTTCATTAATGTCTCTTATGGTAACTAAGACTGTTTGGTCAAAAATGTAAATGTTAGTTAATGATTTCTGTTTGAATATATTGAATATATTCTAATTTAAAATGTAATTAATTCCTCTGCTAGTAAAGCTGGATTTTCAGTGTTTTTAAATAAATAATTCTAATATGCTCAAATTGATTCTATTATTAATGTTGAACACAGTTGAGCTGCTTAATAATTTTCTAGAAACAATATTTCTTGGAATAATATTAAGTTCTGAACAGAAAAGTATTTATTTTAAATATTTCATAACAGTATAATATGTTTATGTATTTTATTTATTATTGTATTATTAATGTGTCTTTATTTAATATTCTCGTGAACAATTATCAAGAAAGTCCGATTGTTTTGTTTTCCAATTTTTGTGCAAATTACAAAGTAACCAGACTTCAGATCTGGACTGGAATGACTTGGAATTATCTTCTGTGTGGTTTGAGCTGCCCGTGTGGAGGTTGTGAATACGGGTCTGTGTGTCTGTGGGAACAGAAAAAAATCATCCGTTCCCTGAGTTCAGCTCTGACGCTCTTTTCCTCTCCTCTTTCCTTCGACAGGGTCACGTGGTGATGGGCAACAATGCCATATCACCATATCAGCAGGTGATCGAGAAAACCAAGAGCCTTTCTTTCCGAAGCCAAATGCTGGCCATGAACATCGAGAAGAAGCAGAGCAACGCAAACAGGAATGAGGTTAAAGCACCAGAGCATCTCTTCTTTAATCTGATCTCATCTCTGTTTGTCTCGAGCCCTGTAGTTTACACACGCAAATGATCCGTCCAGAAGAATGTCGAGCGGCAATCAGCCCAGAACTGTCTTTAAATGGCGTAAACCAGTAAGAGCAAGTTTAACAGAGCAAGTGCTTTCATCATGCCGTTTTTCTTCAAAGGCTTAATGACAAGGTAGCACAGTACAGCTATAAAGAAGAGGGTCTGAGTCCCATGACTCAGCGCGGCAGAGTAAATAACGCTCGCACACAATCACACACACACGCTCCACGGCGTTCCATGCGTTTAGGAGTCACCGCAGATGTTTTGCTTGGGGTCCAGTCTGTGTCTGTTTGATCTTGACCCTGCACACTGATTGGCCTGCGACGTACGTTGGTTTCAAATAGAATGCTTCGAAATAGCGGCCTTGAAATGTCTCTATCCCTCAAAGCACGTCATTTTAAATGACTCACTCACACAAACACCACAATGGCAAAGGCCATAACACACAGTCCTGTATTTTGATGTGTTTGGCCAGACGCAATTTAATTTAGCATTTTCTCTTCCCCTACGGAAAGGTGCGAATGTGAACTCGAACGACGTGTACTTACGAAGAGACTGCGGTTTTGCAGTTGATAGTCTCACATGTTCAATAATTTCTAATAACCTCACCTTGCGTTTGTTTTGGGTCGTGACACCTTTTGGCTCTCTCTGTCCTTCTCTATTCAGACTCCAAACTGGGCGGCTCAGGATGCCGGCTTTTATTGAGTGGATCTTTGCAGACCGTACGCTTCCAGCATTCCCATACTGCGGCCGAACATCCTGTTCTCCCTCTCGACTCTCTTGAAGAAGAAATGAGAAAAAGGCCTTATTTGTGGGTTCAATGCATCTGGTATTAAATAAAAATGTAAAAAACCATGTTCACCTCATGCTTGCATTTTATTCCTGGACATTACGAATGGCGGTTGAGGGTTAAGTGGTTGTGATCTTTTGTGTAATAGATGAAGTTTTAATGTCCTCTGAGTCACCGAGTGGGATCGGGGGGTTTTGTGCCGCGGCACATGCGTGCGCCGTAATGATGAATGAGTGTTTAGTCTGCTGCATTTATTGTCCGCTGCGGCGAAGAGGGCAAGGAAAGGTGATCATCCTGACTCTTTTTGTTCGCAGACGGGCACGTCAGATGCAATAGACAATCAACATAATGCCTCTCCACCTTTCTCATCTCATTCCATTTTCCGCTTGTGACACCTACACTCTATACGTTTTCTATTTCAATCACAGGCACTCTCAGATGCTGCAGGCTGGGATTTGAAGCGTGTCTTAATGTCTGCTTTGGCCTCTCTATCAGCTGACATGTTTATGGGCCCTGTCTCTCTGGACGAGTGAAGAGGGGGCTTATAGCTGCCACAGTGCTCGGGCTCCCAGCCAGACATCTAAAACAACTGACGTCACCTTTACTTTCCCAGCGAGCGAGCGCGTGGGGAGGAAGGGGGGTGTGCTAAAGTGATTGGTTTACCGGTCCTGTGCCATGACACATTACGAAAATAAAACCCTCCTAGCCCTTAATTATCACATTCACCTTAGGAGTGCTGTCTCAGATGTTGTTTTAGTAAGACATCCAGACCAACAGCAGACGTGTGGCTGAGAAGGTTGTCCACCACAACGTCTGTCACTTCACTTAAAATAAATAAACAAACACCCAAACGAAAAGGTCAACGTAGATTTTGGTTAAAGGGCTACATAATCTTTCCCTTTTTCGCATTGTTCGTTCCTTTTTTTTCCCCCCACTTGAAAAACGTTAAGGCATTTGGTCAAAAACAGGCCGCGTAATTAAAATATACAACGTATGTTCCCTAATAAATTCTTGTTTTCCAACTTGCAAATGCATTTTTACAAGAGGTGGCCTATATTTAGAGTAGGCTTTTCTGTAATATGAGAGATCATTACAGAGTCTCCCAATGCAGAAGCTTTGGGGAATCACTTCAGGTGATTTTTATATTTAGGCTATGCGCTTAAGTAAAGACAAAGGTGGTCTTGGGGGAGGAAAGCAACCTGATACGTCTTTAGTAATGAAGGCAGGTGAATAAATGTCTTCAGTAAGATGTTTGTAATGAGAAATGAAACTCTTTTGTGGTGTTCTGATAGAGACAAATAGCTGTCATGTAATTAACGTTGACTTTGGGAGAATTTCACTTTGATCTGAACATCAAAGGGGTCTGGAGGAGAGTGTCATCACTTAGAAATGACAAATGTTTTTTTTCTTTTTCTATCTCTCTCTCACTTCTGAGGATCCCAACATAAGGTCCGTGTGAACTATATCAAATTTGTTTATATTTGGACAGATAGACCATACCTAGGCTGTTGCATAACACCTGCTTATTATACATCAGTACCTGAATCAGGTGCTGCACACCCTGATTAAACCTTGAAGATTTCCTACTAATTAAAGCCAAAATATCAAGAGTGAAAACACATTTGAGATAGAGATCTATTGAGATTGAGAACATGGGTAAAAATGATATATAAATAAAAGATTAAGTGCCACACCTAGTGGTCAAGCTGGGTAAAACATTTCTTGGATTTCAAAGCAATTAATGTCCATTTTGGCAAAGAAGCTTCTTTAGCATAATTGCCTTAGCAGTAATCATTTCTTTATTTTAAATGGTCTAAAAGCTTTGTTTTAAATTATAATTTTAGTATCTCATATTAAAATCATCTTGAAATGAGATATTTGTTGTTTTGATGATAATATATCAAATAATTGGCCCTCTTAGATTTTGATTGTTTCTAAATGTCAATAAACAGTTTTACATTATTACACCAGTTATCATATAAAATATGATATTTACTTCTCTACATGTTATTTTTAATTTTCTCAGTTCATTCTTGTTGATAAAGCAATTAAACTATCCTAAGAAGGTTTGTTGGTCTTAGTAGATTTTAACAATTCTCAGAGCCTGCCAAGCTGGTGCTAAAGTACCTAAAGTGTTCACAGACTACTAGCAAAGACTAAACTAGCAAAACCAGCTTAGCCTATGTTTGTTTCTCCCAACTGAAGGAAGAAAGTGAACTGGAGATTGCTGTGTAAGTTATATTATGATTTTATAAATTATTAAAATAAATATTTCAGTTTATCAAACGGTTACATTTAAACAATGTACTCATTAAAATTTATTATTAAATCAAACCAATGCACTAGGACCCTGGGGAAGCTCATATGTGAAGTATAGATACAGTGGGAGAAATTCCATTTGTCATCTTCTAAAAGTTATACAAGGAGGGGGGAACAGCCCTCTCTCTGACCGAGGGGCTTCTGAAAGTGCTCCGAAAAGATCTTGGAGACTCCACGTGACAGCAGTGCCTATATAGCATCAGCACCAGTAGAGTGATACTCCATCACCAGCCGAGCACTGCAGAATATGCCACAGTTACACACACATCCTCAATGCACCTCAAGGCTTTATTCTACAGCTTTTGCAGACTGATGCATCCATGTGTTTTCTGACTCTGTCTAGGAGACGAAAGGACTAAACTTTTTCCTGCGAGAGGGATGCTGGATGTTCCAACTCTACTTTGGCAGTCGGATGGAACTTGATGTATAGGCTAAGTTTCTTTTTTGGACTGGACTCGCGCAGGTATATTTCTTTGCTCCGTGCGTCTCGTTTGAGGGCATCCATCGCGTCCCGTGCGCTCTTGGAGATTCGAAGTTCTTTTGAATGAAATAGTTCACTCGCAAACACGTTCGTCCATTAAGTTGTGCTTGTTCCTCAAAGAACCGCCAGTTAAAAGCAGTTTCACTCTTCACAGACACTTCTGGTCGTTAAAAAACGCGTTTCGCTCTCTAAAATGACATTAACCGGTGGCGAGAAATGGTGTTTTCTCTACCCCTCTAATGTGTGACAGTCGAGTCCGGACTCCTCAACTCCCCGTTCCTCTGTGGAAAAATATACATATTAAAAGCTCATATACGGACCCTGAAGGCTCGCGGCGAGTACCTTTGACGCTTTCTTCCGTGAGTCGGGACATTCATACAGCCGCCCAGATGCAGTTTCGCCTGTTCTCATTTGCGCTGATCATATTGAACTGTGTGGACTACAGCCACTGTCAGACGCAACAGTCTCACCGCTGGAGAAGAAACAAAAGAGGTGAGTGAACTGTACATGTGGCTTTGATAGATGCTTTATTAATTCACCAATTAGTAATTTAGTTGAGACTTCTGTACAGACAGATTTACGGTGCGCTTATGAGAGGGACAGCTGACCCACCTGGTGCTGCTTCTCACCAAAATTACCATAACTGAAGTTACGCTTTTACAATATTTCTGTCATTAGTTTGTTTTGTTTTATCCCACTGATGGATCATTTTATCACAATAAATATAGCTTACTATACCTTGGACAATATCGTTAATTTTATAAGATAATCGAGGTTCTAGTGCTCGTGGTTCAATGATGTTCATGAATTATTTCACGTGTTCTTTTCGGCTATCCAACCTATCACAGGTCAACTTCTCGAAGTTTTAGACACCCACTGTTGCCAAAACGTTAAATCAGTACACTTTTACATAAATGTTGAGGTGTTAAGAAGACTGTACTCGATTTCTGAATCCAAAAATGTGCTTTTCTACATAGGCTAAGTTACCTGACAGGTTTTCTAAAAAAAGTAAGAAACATCACTATATAACTTAACATTACCTTCAAAGTTTGCTTCAGAAATGCTTTTAAGCATATATGTTCCTGACACTGCTCGTCCTGTGACAAATCAAGATGCCCATTTAAAAGTTCCAAAACACATGGAAAAAGCCTCCTTTCTCTTTAAATAGCATGCTGTACAACCGTCTGACGCCGTTGGTTTGTTGTGAATTTCGCGCCCTGTGAAATGAGGATCTGTTTTTAAAATTCGAATTTTACATAACTTGACATGAAATTTAGTTTCGTATTTACCTTTAATTTCGCACAGGATATTTAAATACACAGGCGAAAAATAAATCAATAAATAAAAATAGTACGTTAAAAAGTTTAAGTAAGCTTAGTGCTGTAACCATAGCAACAGTAACAGCCTGGAGCGATGTCCGTAAAATAGTGGATACTACTTTTACTAAAGGTATGTAAGAGTCTCTAAAAGTATCAAAACTGTTGTCAACCATAAAAAATGTATATATTTAATGTGAAATGTTCTAATTGAAAAGTGATTAAGATTGTTAAAAGAAGTGTACTAAAAATATGCGTTGTGCGACCATCGTCTTGTCCGTAAAATAACTGACATTTTAAAAAGCCATTGAATAATTCTCACACTTTACTTAAGCGTTTATTTTATGTTGTCAAATGTCATTATGTTGAGCTGAGTTGACTGGCGTAAATTTGTAGGAGATTTGTGTAAAAAAAAAAAACAACATATATGAATAATCTGGCAAATACTCTAATACCGAGTTTAAAACAGAACGGCTCAGTGCGGCGCTGTCTGGTGGACATTTGATGGATAGTTGAGCTTTCCTTTCCCCTTTTCAAATTCACTGACCCTCCTTTTGCCCTAAGCCGCTTTTAATTGATCTCACAGACAGACATTGATTAAGCTTTGAACAACTGGTGCAAGAATAACAATCCAGACTTAAGCGCCACAGGGATTTAACCCATCAGCAAATATGAGGCTTCCATTGCTTAGCCAATGCATATGGACACAGGGGGGGCTGGAAGTCAAACATTTCAAACTTATCCATCCCTCCCCTAAGCCTCAAACCCTTAAACATCAGTCATTGACTGTATGTGACAGAACAACCGCCTACATGGCTCCCAGTTGAACTTGAGCCCAAATAAAGACACTTGCTGACACTATGGCTGATATGCGTTCCTAAATCCACAGGGATGTAAATTGGGAGGCATTCATAGATTTAATCACATGCATGGCATGCCAGGGGAAACCTCTGCTCTGGCTGAGAGATCTGCAAATAATCAGTTGGGACACTGTAGGGAACTGGCACACACAAGTCTTCAGCCCAACTGTTTTTCTACAAGATTTGCGATTTCAGATACTACGTAATATAACTTTCTTAATAGGATCAAACTTGTTGGCAGAGGCAGGCTAGTTAAGCATTTTCAGGGGGATTGAGGGGAATGAAGAAGTTTATCTGGAGGTGAGCGGGATCCTGTACGTGTGAATGGTGACGCACTTGTAAAAGATGCCTTGGAGGCGCACTGAAGTGAATTTACTGGAGTATGATCCCGCAGACAGAAAGGTGTATGCGTACGAGGCAGTCGTTTGTAGAAAAGCAGTGCCAAGAGTGACGTTTTGATTTGCTGCCAAGCTTTACATTTGCTCCGTTCCTATATTTATCATGCTTATTGAGGGCTGTATCACTATTCAATTGAGTCTGAAATACTAAAACGTTTTTTTCTTGCCCTTGGCGCACTTGAGGCAGCTTTATGTGCAGCCTTTTTCTGGCATGCTCATGCGCTCTGCGATCCCACATCACCCCATTGACACGGTCAATCCTCTTGAACTGTTTTACAAGGCTTTGTCTTAACCACCCCACAACTCTCAACAGATACTTTTATAAAGCTGTGCAGGAACACATTACTTAAATCGAAGCTCAAACTGTACTTTTTCAATCGCGATTGGATTCGTTTTAGCTTTTTATATCCACGCAGCCTTTCTCAAATGCCAACAGCAAGAACCATATTAAATTTGCACCTCTGTACCCCCCATTCAGTTCTTTACAGATGCCAACAAGTTTGCTATGATATCATTGCTTGGCCCAGGGGTAATACTTTCAATTTTATTCTCTGGCTAATGATGCCACCTGCTGACTACATAAAAACTGTGGGCTCGCATATACCAGCGCAGACCAGAGAGCAGATTCTTGCACAGGACTTGCAGGTTTGACAAGCCACGAGGGGTGTTAATGCCTCTGCCTCTGAGCTACTGCTCTAAATACGTCAAACAATGACTTTTAGTGCGTAGAAGAACGCATTCGGCTCTTTCTCCATGCACAAGGCAGCAAGTGAAACTCAGCACTACGGGAGGTTAGGGATCAGCTAGCTCTGATGAGCGGCCCGATTAAGCTCACAGTAATGGAACTAATAGAAGTCTGTTTCCAGAGAAACACAGTCACCATAATCCATGGGAAAGTGGAAGAGAGGAAAGGCTTAGCTCCCATCACTGAGCTCCTCAGCTACACCCTGCAGGGATTAGGGGGAAAGCACCTGTATTTTAACACTATCAAACAGTTATATCTTAATCTGCTGGAAGCACACGGCGATCTGTCCTGTTTTGCC
The DNA here is from genome assembly GCA_903798125.1 of Danio choprae. Classification (NCBI taxonomy): domain Eukaryota; kingdom Metazoa; phylum Chordata; class Actinopteri; order Cypriniformes; family Danionidae; genus Danio; species Danio choprae. The sequence goes on along the minus strand of CAIGQW010055978.1, from coordinate 3,645,271 downwards.
TGTTTTGTGCAAATAAATGTTTCATAAAAAGTGAACTGCAAGTTTCATTGAAGCTTAGCTTATCCAAATGTATATGTATAAAGGTACATTCATTCATTCATTTTCATTTCGGCTTAGTCCCTTTATTAATCTGGGGTCGCCACAGCGGAATGAACCGCCAACTTATCCAGCATATGTTTTACGCAGCGGATGCCCTTCCAGCTGCAACCCATCTCTGGGAAACATCCATACACACCCATACACTACGGACAATTTAGCTTACCCAATTCACCTATACCACATGTCTTTGGACTTGTGGGGGAAACCGGAGCACCCGGAGGAAACCCACGCGAACACGGGGAGAACATGCAAACTCCACACAGAAACGCCAACTGACCCAGCCGAGGCTCGAACCAGCGACCTTCTTGCTGTGAGGCAAACGTGCTATCCACTGCGCCACCCTGAGGCCCTGTATAAAGGTACAAAAGAAGATATTCTAAACATTGTCTAAGTTTTTTCATGCAATAAAAAATCTATTTTGTTTGCTTGCATGATTAGAAATGCAACAATAAGACAGTTTGATAACAAGCTAAGCTTAAATAAAGTACTGTTCACAACAATGATAGTAACTATTAGCAGTCAATAAGTGTGCATAAGCGGTCGTCTACTCCTTTAAATGGTCAAGATCTTTAAATCGTGCATTCTGATTGGCTGTCAGAATTTTGATCACTCAACAATTGGAATAAAATGATTCTGAAAATGATTCCAGTGATACTGTAGAATGGTTTTTAAAACTTTATTATTGACATTATAGGCCCGGTATTACGTTTTTTGTTTTGTTTGGTTTTTTTCCCCATCAGAAGTGGGCAAAACATAATTGATGGGGTGAGAATCCTTTTGTGCTTGTTCACTTTCGAGACACTTTCAGAGATAGTAAAAAAGGGTTGACCTGATGGCCACAAAAGACCATCTTTTCTCTATCCTAAACATTATGGGACTCAAGCTAGCCAGATGGGATTTCAACTTTGCTGTCTGAAATCGTTAGTTGGATTTGAAGGTGAAAAATGTCAAAAGCATTCTCTTACTAGTTCTGAATTCAACACAAACCCACGTCATAAGCTTATTTTGTAATATTAGATAGAAAGCTCCTACACACACTCACCCATAGAACGTCCACTCAAAGAAATCAGTAAAGTGGACAAAAAGAGCTGGTTTAAAGCACCAGGTGTAAACAGGAATGGGTATCCCATCTACATGTGTTCCCATTGACCAAAATGCAACTTAATACCAAGTGCAAACAGAGCTGTAATCATCATCCATAGTGTAAATGTGCCTTAAATGATGACAATTTTCATTTTTACGAGACCTGTGCCTTTTATGTCAGAGTGGTGAAACTTTGAGTGCGGTGGAGGATGTAAAAGACCTCTTTGTTTTGCAGGGAACGGGCCATTAAAATCAGTTTGGGAAGACATTTAAAAGTGTAAGGACAGACAGAACTGTTTAGCAGTGAGCTTTCTACAAGTTTGCCCAAGGTCCCAGGTTTATGGGTGTAAGTGTTAATGTTGGCTCTTGTGACGTTCATGCCAATTAAGGTCCTGATGAAGTGTGTGACAGGATGACTGACCGCTCTAGAGTCTCTTTATTTCAACAAAACACATTGTGCCAGGCTTCCTTCGGAAAATGTGGCATGTACGTTTCATTCTAATCCATAATGGAAGTGATGTTCGATGGAAGTGATGTTCATTTAATTTCGTCAAGTACAGCCAGCTCTTTCACCCAGCCTGTTCAATCCCCTGGCCAGGAGTCACTTTTTTTTCTTTTCTTTTTTTTACATTTCTAGCTGGTTTGACAGTGTTGTGTTTCCCCTCTGCTGTCGCACAGAAGCCTGTCATTGATCTGTGGTGTGATCGCTCTAAGAACAGAGTGTGCATGAGAGAAGTAAAGCGTTTGAGCTCATGGAGCCAGAGAGACTGAGGGATGGCATTTTTCAGGAGATCAGTTAGAGATGGTTTAACGGGAGCACTTGATCACCTGAGACGGATTAAATCTTTTGGTGTTCTGAGAGAACAAATATCTGATGAGATGTCCCTCCCTGTTTCTGTCCCTCACTTACATTCATCTGTTGACCTTAATCTGCGATTCCCATTTTTGCGATTGTTTTAGGACTTCCGATTCGGATGCCTATGGGAGAATTGACTAGGTGTAATAAAAGGCAAAAAATAGTCAAACTACTTGCTCGACAAACAAGTATGTCCATGACTGTACATAAAAAGTAGAATAATATAAGAAAATGTCAATTTGCAACATCAAGCAGAATAACGAACTGTTTTTAACGTCTAAAAATCGATGGAAGTGAATCAGACTGGAAGTCTCGAGCCAAAAATATTCCAATGGCTGTGCCCCCTCATACGTGAAGAATAAGGTCAATTATGTAGATGTGTTGTTTGTTTGTTTGTTTACAGTGGAGTTGATTCAGTGCTGCATGGTTTCGTACATTTACGCACAAAAGGAGAACAACTGCACTTGTCCATAATGGCAGTAAGAGGAGATTTTAAACAAAAAATAAACTTTTAAAATGGACAAATATATCACAAAATGATTTCATGAGACACATCCCATATATTCCAAGAGGTCTCTCTCCATGCTGCCCTGGGCCATCACCCATGCCTAAATCCGCCACTGAGCGCTATCCTGCTGAAGAATTTGCCCTCTCCTGTGGTTTGTAATGTATTGAGCAGCAGCACGAATGTCTTGATACCTCAGGCTGTTGATGTTGCCATCCACTCTGCAGATCTCTCGCATGCCCCCATACTAAATGTAACCCCAAACCATGAATTTTCCTTCACCAAACTTGAGTGATCGCTAAGACTTTTGTCAGGTAGTGTATATTTTTAAATATGTCTGTTGTATACAACAACTGAAATGTGCTATTTAAATAGTTACACTATAATTGAAAAACAAATCTATAAATGTATTGTTAAAAACCTTTGTCCACATCCTTTTTGCTATTAACTCCTTCAGTTTATTCAGACCCAAACTTTTGAATGTCACTAGGGTGCTGGCTTATGTTTCAAGCTAAAAAAACAACAACAAAAAAAAAAAAAAAACCTGATGTGTGTTGAATGTGCACAGCTAAGACAAGTTTTATAGCACTTTCCATGCCTTAACTCATCATGTTGCAGTCGAGAAATACCCATTGTGATTTTTTTTAATGTTCACAAGGGGATTCTCTCCACTGGCCTCCATTGCTGTCATCAGAAGATCCCATATGTTGGCAAAGCTAAATGCCAAACAGATGGTTTACTCTTAGGCTACAATTTACCATACTGTTAAAGTTCATTTTTTGGAAATGTGAAATAAAATAGACTTATTGTATGAATCTTATTATAATATGCTCCACATTTCCTTATTGAAAACTGTAATGCCGCAGACAAAAGGTTCAGTGTGCCTTACTGATGTTTTTTTTTTTTTTTTTTTTACTGTTGACCTATGTTATTTCCTCAACAGCCAGCTCCAAAATTGATTTTACTTTAATATATAAGGCTACTAAATACAGTAAGCCAGTTGAGTTTATTGAGCAATAAACCTTTTGAATATGGGGCTGGTTTCCAGCAATTTAACATAACACAAAATGTTTGAATTTTAAACAAATTGTTTAAAATGATAACTTGGGTTGAATGCATTGGAGGTATTTTTGTAAAATTATCTAGTTGTAGTTGTTAATCTGTGTATTTGCCATTTTAATTGCACTTTTCAGATGGCATGTGAAGTAAAAAGTACACATCAAGCCCCCTGCATTCTCTTCCACTTTGTTCGGCCCTTTCTTTTTTCAATTTTGAATGCAAGAAAGCATAATTTACATCTGTACAGTGCATGTCTTTTTAAGTGGAGTGCTGGTTTCACTTGCTATCATCTGGACATTTGATGAAGTGAGACAAACATTGTGCATGTCATGGACAGCACTGCCTGTGACGTGACAGATACTCACTCTATTCCAAAACCTAGTGAGCGTCCTCCATAGGCAACATTTTAAGGCATCCGTTTCTAAGGTTGCATTGCTTATGTCTTACAAATAGAGGCCAATTCCTGAATGGTCTTGGAGTTCAGTGAAAAAATAAATCCAAAGAAGAAGTTGGAAATACCTGAGCTACTCTATACTGTTAGCAAACATCATGCCACCACCCACCCTGCTGAGAGTGGCATTTAGATGAATATGTAAATATGTGCAGTGCGTTTTCCTCTCAATCACAAAATAAACATGCAATTACTGCAGGACGAAAACAGCAATTAAGAAAGCATCTGATAATAGTATTGCACAAACTCTGCAATTTGGAACTCTGTGTAATCGTCACATTTGTTTATTTACGTAGCACTCTGTACAGTAGTTTGCTTTTAACCAGTCAATTGTACAGTATTAAACAAGCAGTTTGCTACTATAAATCAGCTCTTGTTTGTTTCTACTCACAGACAACTAAGCTCAACAAACTGACCAGAAGAAATTAATTGAAAAATGTCTCCAAATCAAACACTAAGCCCCCGAATCACACCAATCTAATTTGTTAGTAAAAAGGGTTTTTTTATGGGTTTTTGAAAATGACCTTTCATGCAGTGTGTAACAGCACTAAGTGAAGTGAAATATCCAGCTGATGTTTAAATCTGAAAGTGCACCGTGTTTAAAACTATTGATTCATCTATAAAAGAGTCGACTCATAGTGGTTCAAATGAATCGCCGATGTAACGAGTCTTTAGCCGTGTTGGCGTGACGTCGATACAGAACTCAAGCCAAGCCCATTTGTTGCACGCGCAGACCCGGGAAAATTTAAACCCCTGGCCCTGCCCACAAACACTGTAGAAAGAAAAAGAGGAAGACAAACACTGTAGCAGATCCCGGTTAAATCAAGTCGCATAGACGCTTATTTTCCCTACCCAAAGATGAGGCTGTGAAGAGTCAGTGGTTGAAGTTTATACTTGCAAAAACCTCAGCATTATAGCTCGTAATTTTCCTCAGCGTGTTCTCGTAATTTTTCTGACGAGTGCTTCAGCAATCGACACGCTTACAACGGAGGATTCATCGGTCATTTTGTAAAGGAAGGATCAGAAAAGACTATTGATGTATGGGACTTTGTCAGAGCTTGACAGGAACTTTACAGTACACAGTTTATGGACCAATTTCTTCCTCCATTTCACAAGTGTAAGTAAGTGCAATTAAAATGGTTGCCTCTTTGTTTTCTCTAGCTTGCAAGTTATGTATTTAATTGTGTTTTGTTACTTGTAACCGCTTGTACTGTATCTGGTTAATTCTTTATATTCTCATATCGCGTCTAAAACCACGTTGAAAACGCAACGCATGCCGCATTGTTTACAGATTTAAATGCGTTTGTGAGCTCACGATCCACTGCCGTTTGTTGTTGCTATGGCTACAGTCAGCTGTTCCTACATACATGCGGCGGTCAAGTTTAAAATAGTTCAGCTTTTGCCACTGTGTGGATTAATACTGAATGTGTGTCACTGTTTTTACTTATGGTTAAGAATAGAGCAATATGCTTGTGTTAAACTGCATTGCTTTAATGCACTCATGCACTGGGCTCACACATACACTCTGCACTCTGACTACTTCAAAATTGTTGATAAGCTGTGGTGGGCATTCCTCTCTGTCTCACGCTGAACGCAGTCGACCAATTACAACAAACTGGGTCATCAGGCCAATCAGCGCAGATTGGCATCGCGCTAAGGAGGGGTTTGGGAACAAATGAATCGCTGAGCAAATCATATGGGAGTCGTTGGGATAATTAGGTAAAAATAAATGCATATTATAAGACAATGAAAGTGTTTTTTGACCTTGCATGCATATCAGACTGTTGTTGGAGACCCCCAAAACCAAAATATGACCCTTTTTAATGCATAATAGGGGCTCTTTAGGAATTATTTTACCTGAGTTTGTTTTTCAATTTACCTTTGTATATCAGAGCTTTACTGACCTCTGAGGATAGTTGCCTCAATTGAGCCAAGAGTCCCATGCAGTTTTTTTTTTTTTTTGTCTTTTTCGGGACTTTGAATGAGCTAGAACAGTTGCTGTCTATGGAGGTTGAATATCTTAAAATATATTGCACAAATGAACAAAGATCTCATGGGGTTGGAACAAAGTGAGGGTGAGTAATTAATAACATAATTTTCATTTTCGGGTGGACTTACCCTTTAAACCTAGAGCCAACCTGCAGGTCTTTTGCATCGTACTTTTCTATATGAATCAGCCACCCCTCCCATCCTGAAGCAGCTATATGAGAACGAACGGGAGAGCACAGACAGGGTAATGGGGTGTCAGTTGAGTGTGGTGGACGTTTTAAAGAATTTAATTGGTGGTTCAAAGTGACTTGGAAGGCTTGGAGGGATCGAACTGCCTGGAGTAGACTCTGTGTTCCCAGGCCTTGCCAGGTTCTGTTCTATATTGCATTTGTTCGCCTATTGCAAGTACGTCCATCCTTGTGTGTACTTGCCTCCTATCTACTCCGAAATCAATCGTAACATGAGCTCTAGAGGCTTCCGCAGACAGAAACACACACACACACACACACACACACACACACACACACATGCAGGCGTGTGTGGCCTGCCATCCAGCTCTGATAGATATTTACATCCACGCCTACACAAATCGCTAAAGCAACAACAAGAAGGAGCATTGGGCTGCCGTTTCCCCCTCCTCATCTCTCTAACACCCGACAGATGGACAGGCCTTCTCTGTTCCCCAGTGCTTGATAGGACCTCTAATTATGCATCCGCACCACATCAAACCGACCATCCACACGCTTTGCTTTCAGTATGGTGCGGAAGTGAGCCGGTCAGGGGCAATAAAGCTACACCACTTGCTTGTAATTTGTCCGTGAGCTTGGGTCTCATCCCCTTTGCCCTGTCATTGTGCCCGTCTCCATCATGGGTCTAGGTCGAGGCCGTCTGGACCTTCTAAGAGCTTAAAACGGAGGTACATACACCCTGCCTGCTGCCTGTGGAACCCAGAAGCCCTGGTGTGGTTTTAATCAAGGCCAGGCATGGTAGTCATTATAGTGCCATGGCGCTAAGCTCATTGTCTTTCTTTGTCTCTCTCCCTTCCTCCCTCTCTCTCTCTTTCTAAGACGATTCGACATGCAGCTCAGATGTAAAGGGTCACTAGTCCTATGAGAAAGTGAGCGTCGGTGGTTTGTGTTCAGTAGCGAGCAGGTTTATGTGTATTTGTTCGGAGCCATGAGGCATATTCGGTACTCGCTTAATGCTAGAGAAACTAAACAAAAAATGTCTTCAAAACATTCTGTTCTTTATTATAAGTCGTGTGCTTTGTGCAACGGGAAATGATCGTTGTAAGCTATTATTCTAGAGGATTGTGTGTCAATCTTCTGAAATTGTTATGGCTAGGAGTATAAAATGCTCAATTAACTTCATTACTATCGTGCCGTCACTTACATGGTTTACAAGTTCTCTCACAGACTTCAAGGGGAAATATTTATTAAGGTCACATTGGAGTTAAAATAAAAATTGGGGTCAGAAAGGTTATTTTAAAGAAATTAAATTAATGTTTTAAAGTGAACAAATCCTGGAAAAATCAAATTTCAGAGGACCAAATAAGTTATTATTTAGACATTTAAATTCGTATTTATTTCAAATGAACTTTATTTTAAGTTGTATTAATATTTCACAATATTACTGTTTTTACTGTATTTTGCATCTGAGCTTGAGATGCTTTGTAGAAAAATGTTTTTAAAATGTCCTACCGACCCCAAATTAACAGTTAATCCACAGTTTATTTACTTAATTCATAGTTCTTTTATTTCATTCCTGTTTTAAAATGTTTGAGATTAAATTAGCAAGAATCCTTATTGGTTTGAGTTAATAATAATAATTGCTAATTATGCTCTACAGTTTAGTGACCATTACAAAAAATGGCTGCAGATCAACCAATCAGACTCCAGTACTCCAGTGAATTGTGTGATAACAGGAGGCTTCGGTCTAGTTTTGCATAAGTTTTTGTTGTTGTTTTTGCGTTGTCTTTGCTGACACTGAGTTGTGTGCATGCATGTAATGTAGCCTGGCGCTGTGCCATGTAAATTGGAAACAACTGAGAAGAAAAGCCCTTTTTTGTGCTTTGCAATCTGTTGCGCATAATTTGGGGAAATTCACAAACCCGAGTTATGATTTTAATGTGCATGTGGCCTTTAAACGCATTCCTCAGACTCTTCAGTTTCAGAACACTGAGAACTTCAATTGTGGTGAGTTTATGTATTGTGCGACTTCAATATGTCTCTATTTTTGTCCCTTTATTTTCCGTTTGTCTTTAAACTCCTGACTGGGCTCAGTGGTAGATAGATATTTAGAGGGGGTCAGGCCAGCGGTGGTGGAGAACGGTGAAGGAAAGGTTTGGGAGGTGCATGGGGGAAAGAGAAAATATCCATGTGCATTTCACAAATTCCTCTTCTTTTTTTTCCACCCTCTCAGTTATCCACTTGTATTACATCTTGGCTGACTTCGCCTGTGTATTATTTTATTTGAACCCAAGCCAGACCTCAGAAGCACACCGTCTTCTCTTGTGTAAACAGCTGTCATGAAGAAGGACGATACGTCGAAGGTATATCCGCAGGCAGGGTTCACATGTAGTTTTCATGTTCATGTGCTAATAATGGCTTTGGCCGTGGCACAGTTTAACAAGCACAAAGGTTTGTTGTCAGCATAATTCTTTGCACACAGTTTTGTTTTGGTCGTAGATTTGGCGAAGTGATCTGTTCAGCATGTTATATGTATTCATTTTAGTTAGCTTTGATCTGATTTGTCAACAAATGAAAGAATTTATTTAGCTTTTTTTTTTTTTTAAATCAGCAACAAAATATGAAGTGCATAGTTCAAATATGCACAAATAATTTATGTATTTGCTTTTTTTTTTATCTTTTGGAAAAAGAAGCTCATTAAGGCTGATAAACAAGTAACAATGTATTTTTTGTGATGAAAAAGCATCCGCTGCATAAAACATATGCTGGATAAGTTGGCGGTTCATTCCGCTGTGGCGACCCCAGATTAATAAAGGGACTAAGCCGAAATGAAAATGAATGAATGAATGATATTATTGTATGGTGGTCAAGAAACCTTTTTTTGTTTTGTTTTTACTATATTTGTACTATTTTATACTAATTTAACTACAGTTGGGTTGATGAACAATGATCAATAGAGTTTTTTGTTTGCGTATAAGTGCTTAAAGCAATTAGTTTACCAGCCACCTGCTCAAGTAAAGCAATATTTTTATTCCTATATTCTTGTGTATTAATATGTTTAAATATTGTCAGTTTTTTGGAGCTTAACTGATTTAATTATCACAATGACGCATTATTTTGCCTTGTTTTTGATCCGCTTTTTGTCAATAAACATGTTTAACGGGAATTCTTTGACGTGATCAACAGTGCTTTCAAGTCTGAAAAGCAAAAGAAGAAAGTTGCATGATGTGGCCAGCGTGTTTATAGGAGTACGAGGCCGTACAGGGGAGATGTATCTGGCCGCCAGACAGGTCTGTTTTGGTAAGAGCATGAAGAGGTTGAAGTTGAGTGATTATCACAGAGCTCTTTAGTGTAAGCTCTGCCCTGGGGAGCAGATGAGACGAGCGGCCATTAGGCTACATAAAACCCCGCCGTGGTGTTCATTTGTATCTGGAAGTGTTCTGGCATGTCTTCGCTTGCCAGGTTTTCACAGGGATTTGACAAATTTGTAACAATACACGCAGATTTTATACATTGTGCCACCCATGTGTGCAGGAAACCGCAACCGTAGAACCTGTTTTTGTTATTTCCAAGCGTATGCGTGCCTTTTTGAAGTCGATGGGCATGGGTGTTGCGTGGTATCCTGTTGGATTTTTGCTTAATTAGAGTTTTGTTTGGGGGTCTGCTGAAGCTATTTATGGAGTAGAGGACTCGTTCTTGGCATCAGGCTTTGAAGTCCCCTCTCAGTGGTTGGGACCATATGAGGTTCCTCGGCATTTTTCTGCCTGCCACCCCCATGGTGCTCTCCACTTTTGACCCTACGGATCACTTCTGATCTGGCCTGGTAGGGAAGGGTCTGGGCAGGGAGGTGGAGAAGAGGTCTTGTTAAAGGGTTAATGAGGTAATACCTTTCATGTTCCACAGCGTAGCGAAGAGTCAGGCGTGAAGGCAAACAATACTGTGCAGACGGAGGTCTGCTTACTAGGCACTAGTGAGAATATGTATTTGTTACTTAGATGACATGAGATTCTCTTAGATTACTTAGAGACTTAGATTACATGAATTGTTAATTCATATGTGAATTCAATGTTCTAAACTTGTTTTTAGGTTTAAGATGAGCGTCACAATTATAATAATTAATTAAGTACTATAGGTCAATTTGTAGTCATTAAAGTATTAGTGTTTTAATTTTTGTGCATGTGTTTACATCGCAGGTACTAGAAACCATTTTAGTTGTTTTGGGGGACTAAATTAGCTACTACTGTAGGGTCTAATCCAACACAATTGGAACCAGTGACTCAAGTGTAGGTTGACTCGCTAAATACATGCCAAACAAAACATTTTATTTTACAAAACATAAGCATACAGAAAGACAATATTAACTGCATTTACTTGTCGCCTTTGTCTGCACTCTTGTGTTCTTCTCTCGGCATCAATAATCTGTAGCCCTGCAAGCGATTTTTGTGTCTTAAATCATCTTTTTACTTTTTTGGATCACTCCAGCCCGTTATCCATTATCACACAACCCACAACACACTACAGATATACAATTCTGAGTTTTGTTCACAAAGAAGTGAGTCGTATAGAGGTTTGGAACTACATGAGGGAGACTAAATGATGACAGAATGTTAATTTTTGGGTGAACTTCATTTTAACACTTTCGTAACCTTGTTTCGGATTATTGAATTGTGGGAGTATTTATACGACGCGGCATGAGATTAGATCACTGGCAGGCGGAAAAGGAGGGTCTTTTTAGGTCCACTAATGCTCAATGGTGTGAAAAAATCCCAGGCACGCTGTTTCTCTGATCTTTGGCCATGACGTTGCTCTTTCTCCATGTGGGGAACCTGCTGCTAGCTCCCTTAGCATGTGTGTGGAACAGCATGTCTGGATTGCGGGATTCAGAATCCATTGTGCAACAGGTGTGAAAATTAGGTGTGAGGTTTATGTGTGATAAATTACCAACAGGTGTGCTAATTTTAGCCATTCCACTTCCCACCCTCTCTGCCACCACCCACCTGTCTTTGCTTCTCTGCTGCACTCTTTACTCTGCCATAATTTTTTAAAGCATACATCATGAAATTAAATGCAAATTTTATCAATTTAAATTGATTATAATATAAATTAGGTTTACTTCCAGAAACACGACAATTGTTTAATTTATTTAATTAGTTTTCTTCCCAGAACCCACATATCACCCTGTAGCTTCACTATAAAACAGAACATTCAACTCTGAGAAGAATTCATGGAGTGGAAAAAGTTGCATACTTCCAAATTCCGTTCTGAAAAAAAGCGAGCTGTGCAGAAATATAAAACATATCTCCTCACACATAGCACAACATGACAGATTGCCTCTTGCACCTTACAGCACCTGCACTGCCTTTAGTCCATATATGAAACTATTTTTTGTATTATTACGAGATGCAAATCTGACAAAGTGTGATTTGAACTCTCATTTAAAAAAACATTACGTTACTTTCAGCATTCATTGTAAAATCACTGGTGACTTGCCCCTTTTGCATTAAAAACTGCCTTAAATCTTAGAGATTTAGAGATTTTGCCAAGTACTGGAAACATTCCTCAGAGATGTTGGTCTATATTGACATCATAGCATCATGAAGTTTGCTGGAGATTTGTTGGATGCACATCTATGATGCAAATCTTCCATTACACTACATCCCAGAGGGACTCTATCGGATTGAGATCTGGTGACTGTGGAGGCTATTCGAGTATAGTGAACCCACTGTCATGTTTAAGAATCCAGCCTGGGGTTATTTGAGCTTTGTGACATAGTATGCTATCCTGCTGGAAATAGTCATTGCAAGATAGTCACACTGTGGTCAGAATTGATGATGTGAGCATCATAAAAAGTAAACTGTGGCATTTAAATGATGCTTAATTGTTACAAACAGGTCCAAAGTGTGCCAGGAAAATATTCCCAACACTATAACCAGCAGGATGTACCAATGATACAAGGCAGGATGGATCTATCTTTTCACATTGTTTGTGATCATTTGAATATTGCAGAACAAACTGAATCTCTTCGGGCCAGGCAAACTTTTCCCATTTTCCTGCTGTCCAATTTTAATGAGACCATGTTAACTGTAGCCTCAGCTTGCTGCTGTTAGAGCATGACACCGCTACACTGTTCTGTTGCTGTAGCTCATCTGCTTCAAGCTTCAATCTGTTTGACTTCAGAGATGCTCTTCTGCAGACCTTTCACAGACCTCTGCCTTTCTATCTGCATAAACCAGTCTAGTCACAAGAAAACATTGTAGTCCTGGTCTTGAAGTACATTCCAAATCAGCAGTCTTCAGCCTCATTTGTTGCAAAGGCCAGTCTTTATATTGATATATTTTTTTATGGACCAGGGCATTGTCAAGTATACAATTTAGAACAGTTCCTGGAGGGCCACAGCCCTACAGAGTTTAGTTCCAACCTTGCTTCAGCACACTTACCTGCAGGTTTCAAACAAGCCTGAAGAACTCAATTAGTTTGATCAGACCCTCCAGGAACTTGAAGGAGTTTGACACCTGTGATTTAGAACAATAATGTGATTTATGTGAAATTACATCTGCATCACGATTGAATGCAACAACAAACTAAAACAAAATAATACAACCATAATATTCAATGAGTTTGTTTCCCTGCAACAATACAAGAAACCTTTGAGGGATGTTTGCTTCCCACTCATGCTGTATTAGCTGAATCGTATGCTGGGGTCACACCAAAAGTGAAATTAAGTATTTGTGTGAGTAGATTACTTACAAAGTCAATGCAAAGGTGTGAAAAGATTCGAGTTTCTGCTGTGCGGCACAAATAATGGTGAATGTAGCAGATTGCAAAACATACAATCGCATTTACTAATCATGCCAAATTTTGGTTTAAAGTGATAAACATCACGCGAGTAACTTAAAGCAAGTGACGCGGTACATCACATTTGGTGTGAGCCTAACATTAAATGGAAAACTCACAATAAAGTGGGCTTGAATATAGAGTAATTTTGCATTCTCACGAAACAGTACTGGGCTGCAACCTGGTGGTTGGGGACTCATGTTCTAAATGATTTGGCTAACTTTAAAAAAAAAAAACGTCCCTGTTTATTGCAATATAAGTAAATCAATAATCAGCCCATGTGTGCGCTCTACAATCTCTCTGTGGACTAAATAGCTATGCCAAGGTATTAACATACGCATCAGCAGGTTTGCCCTCAGGTCCTCTGAATCCCCTTTTTGTGTTGCGCCAATTACAAGCAAACACTAACACCAGTACCAGCTGCTTGAGCTTACAAGGTATGTTTGGATATCAAGTCCACCGATTCAATCTCTGTGATCCAATCTACAAATCTACCAGTGCCTGCCATGTCTCCCGGGCCTGTATCACAGGAACACTCTCACTAAGCTAATAAGCCTGTGCAGTGAAACAAATGTGTTTGCTCAGACACATGGTGCAGAATCATTATAAGTAATGGGATTGCCCTAAATTGTAAACATATGCATACAGTACAATCTGTTAAAGTAAACTGGAGTCGGGGGGAGAAACATGGATGCCTAAATCCTGACTACTTCCAGCTGCAAAGTAGTCGGAGGTGAGGTCCAGCATATTTTCTGCTAAATTGGAGCAGAAATGTGCCTGTAGAGCAAAATGTAACACTGCCATATCTCACCATTTTGGCTCTAGTAATGTATTAATCTTCTGCAAAGTGTGATTTCCATAGCCGTGACCATGACAAATAAAGTCAGATGCAACAAATGCGGGTGGATTGATGCAGTTTTCCATGTATTGATGCCGTTTTCTTCAACCATGTGGAACAATGTGGGGACTGGCACAATTTTAATGGATGATCTGAAGGTTTTATTGCATACTCTCAGTTCCTTTTCCATTATAAGAGGCAAGCGTTTCTGATTCTAAATGGATGGTCCACCCTAAAAAAAACTCTTACTTTCATGTTGTTCCAAAGCTGTATGACTTTCTTCCTTCCAGAAATTATTATAATGAGTGAATGGTGACTGAAGCCGTCGTTCAGCTTAACATGTCAGTTTGTGCTCCACTGTAGACAGAAAGTTATATAGGTTTGGAATGACATGAGGGTGAGTAAAATATGACGATAAAGGCTATGACTTTCTATCCATGTTTGATCACATACAGATGTTTACTTATTAACAGGTACAAATCTTCATCTAAATAGAACCATGCATTTTGGTTCTAAAACATTGCTATCCAGTTTGCACTGATAGATCTGTGTGGTGAATTTAAGGGATGTTTAAATGACTGACTTGTTTACGTGAACATTCTAATGGCAAGTTTGTAAACAATGATACTGGTACTGTGTCCATGTAATCTACGAAAAAAAACTTGATTTTTGTGTAAACAGTGATATGTGTACTTGAAAACCAAAACAACATTGGCAGACTACAGGATCACATTTGGTGAGGTGTGTAGTGTTTCCTATAAAAAGAGGAAATTGCCAACTATGCCATATGCATAATACAGAGATGACAACAATATAATTTACAAAAGTTTCCATCCTGAAGCTATTTTTGGCCCCAATACAGCCTTGTTAATTAAATGAGCAGCTAGACTGCATAAAATGTTTTGAGTTTTAACTGAAACCGGTATTCCATATGGAAATCTGATATGTGGTCATATATGAGCATGTATGTAAAGTTACAGCTGTGTTGGGGAAAGTTACTTTTGAAAGTAATGCATTACAATATGTAACTATGTATGTACTTTTTTCCCAAAAAAGTAACTAGTTGCGTTACTTAGTTACCGTTTATAGTAAGTAATGCATTACGTTACTTTTGAGTTACTTTTGCGTTACTTTTTCTGACCTGGCTGAGGCTTGATCTCTTTCAGAGCTTGTTTTTTTTACTCTGTTTTTTAATAGAGGAGCTCTGCAATTAACAATGCACTATATAACCTACCTACATATACCTTTAAAAATATATATATTTTAGGATAATGTTTTCTGAGAACTTGACTGCATGATTCATTGTGACTACTTTAATTTTAATTCAGAAATGTATTTCTTGAAAGAGAATTAATTAAACTAAAAAGTAACTTGCATTACATTTTCAAGAAAGTAACTCAAATATTATTACTTATTTTTTTTAAATAATGTGTTACTTTACTCGTTACTTAGAATAGTAATATTATTATGTAACTCACTTTACTTGTAATGCGTTACCCCAACACAACACAGAATATAACATATATGTACATATTTTTCATTCCAATTCAGGAAAAGGACATTTTTGCAATATTTTAAAATATATGTTGCATATATGACATTTTATACATGTGAAATGCAGACATAAACTTTTATGTAAGTTGCATATATTGCCATAAATCAGATTTCTATATGGCTTTCATTAGTATAAGAACTGTTCTTTTTCTAAGAAATCTAATTTATATGCAACATAATATAAATCTGATTATAATTCACCTCGTGTTTGCTTTGCTTGATAATAACAGAATTATTGACTTGTGTTGGGACAACATGAAGGAATTAAGTTAACTTATTAGTTTTTACAAATTTAAGTTGTCCCTAAAAACCCTCAAGAACTGTGTTGTTTTAGCTCATTTTAAATAAGTAGTTTGAACAAACAGCAACCATGTTTTGAGTGTAGAAAAGATACCGAAAATGCTCTCCTACCTTTCAAACAATTCTCATTAACTTAACAAACTTAAAAATTTCTCTCAGTGTTGTACTGTAGAAACAATTATTCTTCCTATATTTTCAACCCAAGGTTTTTGTATTTTAACTTTATACATCTTTGAATCTTGACCTCTCATATGACACATGAGATGGTAGACGTAAGGATGATGTCACCGTATGATGTCATAGGTATTTGTGAGTGTGGGAAAGAGAGATTGCTGTGTCTGAGTTGGGGAAGGGTTGCCAGTTCTAGCGGCCCAAGGCAATGAACGTCACATTGTTTGAGTCTTTAAATGTACCTAGCTTTCTTTTTTTTCCCCTCTGCTGGATCTCACTCACACTGCAATTACTGTTGATCAGGATTCAAAACAAAGCCAGCCAAAGCTGAATGAAGGCAACACGTTCCAACAATGCTGTCATACGTTGAGTTATGAGCTTGCGATTCGCATGAATGAAGGACCAAGAATGTTGCGTTTACCTGAATGAGCCACAGTCTCCCCACAGAAACAGGGCATAGCCAAATATTGCTGGGTTGATATTTTACTCCTCATAAGTTACATTTCATTGCACGAAAGTCTGCAGATGGATGCCTTACCTGTCATTTGATGTTTCTGAGAGGCCATGTCTATGAGAGCGGAAAACATGGCTAAGAACGAAATAAATTTTAAAAAGAGTACCGACCCTTTTCGATCCTCTCAATCCTCAAACAAATCAAGACGTTCACCTCTAATCTGTTTGTACTGGTGCTTTTGCGTTCCCCCATATAGCCTCATTCTTGGCTGACAAAAATGGTGAGACAATACGACCGAGCCGCCTGTTGTCTGTCTTACACAAAGCCATGTCACACTCCAGACGTTTTGCAGAAATCATCTCTTCCTCGGGTCAGGCCGCAAAATGTTGAAGCCCTTGTGGTGTCTTCAGCGCAGATGTTCAAAGTGGACAAGGTCTTTGTAAATACTGTTGTTTAAGTTGTAGATGGATCGTTTAATGCACGATGAAAGGAGGCACTTGCATATTTTGGTTTAGCGGAACACTTGTCCCGTGCTTTAAGTGTAAACTCTCTTGCTTTGTTATGGGAAAGGGCAGTTCAAAGAGAGGTGCATAGGTTGTCAGTTTGGAGCTGGAACAGTTTCAGAGTTGCAGGAACATGTGGAAGTCAGCATGCATTAACAAGGAGTTTTAATTCTTTAATGTGTCAGTTGAATTTAGCTTCTTATTACAAAACCTTTTTTTGGATTAATGTGTTGAATATGGGTTTAAAGCTGCATCGTTGCATTGATTTTGGAATGTAATAATCCATTATAATATCCTCAGCTCTGTTCACTAAATGTTTTTGCTAAATTTAAATGATAATTCAATTCAAGTTTATTTGTATAGCGCTTTTTACACTAATTATTGTTTCAAAGCAGCTTTACAAAAGGTGCACATTACTGCATTACAATCAAATTAAGTTAAAGTTCCAATCAAATATAATTATATACAGACATAGTTAACCTGCAATTTTATAACATATAGGGGATGTCTACGTGTACATGTTTAATGAAGTGTATTTGTGTATGTGTTGTCCTCAAAGTCCACAATGGTTGGCATCATCTCTTCATCTCTTCGTATGTGTTGTCCTTGAGGTCTTCGATGGTTAACATCATCTCTTCACAGGTCTTGTATTCTATTAATGGTGCTGCAAAATTTCTGGAGGCCTCGGGATGGGCATCCCCAGGTGGAAATAGAGAACAAAGAAAGTAATTAGTGTAGCTGCTGTTCATAAGGTATTTGAGCAAGAGATATTAACTATCAATGCGAAAATGAAGTTCTATAAATGAAAGTAGGAGTTATATAAACAAACATAGAAACAAACATATAAAGCAAATAAGTATTTCTAACAAAATGCCCAGTGCATTGAGACAGGAGGAGTGTTAAAGATAGATCTTTAGTCTAGTTTTGAACTGAGAGAGTGTGTCTGAGCCTCGGACATTATCAGGAAGGCTATTCCAGGGTTTAGGAGCCATAAATGAGAAGGCTCAACCTCCTTTAGTAGACTTTGCTATGGTTTGTGTATTTGTCAGCAGTTTATGCTGCAGAGGTTTATTACACACTATTATTCATAATGTGCATATATTTGTTTTACCAATGTTGTTCACAAAATGCTTACATTTGATGTGCAAGCCCAGTATGCATAGCAATTCTTCTAAACAAAAAGATATGTCTTCATTTTTATTTGTCTGTGGAGCACAGAATTTATTTTTTCAGTTAACCTTACTGATTCGTTCTATTTTTCACCACAAACATTTGTACAGACTTCACTTTTTGATCCAGTAATCTTTTTGTGTTAGTTTGGTGTGGGGGTATTTCCATTTTACTGGCTCAGTAATAAATGTACGTTAAATGAAATTTGCATAAGAGATTGAGACTGTATGTAAAGCCTGATATACAGAATTATTTTGTCAGTGTTAGGGGATTTATGAGTGCAGTTGAATCGCTGTCAGAAGAAATATTTATTTAATACTTTTTCTAAGTTCAGGGGTGGATGTGAGTGAGGTTAAAAAAAGAAATGTGTTCCTCTGTCCTGAAATAATTCTTATTCAGTTCCGCAATACCAGCATAAGTTACATTCCGGCAGGTTAACGTGACAGACTTATGGTAAAGTTTAAAGCTCATGCTGGTATGATTCTTGGAGCAAAAAACACGCTTAGCAGCCAAATTAGGCTTAGCCACTGTAATTTACATAGAAGTCGAAATTCTGCCAGACCGACACGCTTGGATAATTAGCATTTAAGAGTGACTTAAAAACATAGCCAAAAGATGTTGTTTACATGTACGAAAGCCACTCGGATTATTCTGTTTTTCTTAGATGGCCTTTTATCATTCAAACAACAAGCAAGACACATTTCCGTTTAACTCAAGATTACATGTAAATAGAGTTGAATGCAGAATATGAATAGGGTCCCAGTGAGGTACCTTTTCATTTTTTGAACTTGGGTCCCAGTGTCTCTAATATTGGAAAGCCATCATGTTTTCTGGTTTAGAGCTTGAATTTGATCCCCTCGATGAATAGATGAAAATACGACGCGGAATGGAAGACTCCAGTCATAGCTCCAGGTATAAATCAGCTGGCGGTAAATAGATTTCCGTTAAAAATGTGGAAGCACTGGGCCCTCTAGGGTGGCTCTTGGACACCCTTGCCCTAGACACACCAGATCCCAGCCTCTTTTTTTGACATGCCTGTGGTCAGAGCTGGGAAAGCCGTCCTCAGACATGCTGCTGTTCCAGAAAATCTCAAAAAACGTCAGCTGTGCCGTTTCCCTGACTCTTTCCATTTGTAATTACCAAGCTAGTAACAGAACGGCTGCATTAATGCAGGTCTGAAATTCATGCCATATAATTGATAACAAGCGAAACCCAGCCAAATGCAAGGCGGTGAGGGAAATGGCACAGACGATCGATAGGCTAATGCGATCGTTCACGGTCGATCGTGTTGTTCGAGCTCATGTTGACAGCAGCAGTTAAAGAAATCATTTAACTGCCGCAAGGCTCTGCTGAAACGGCTCTGACAGTGGGATGAAAGGAATAACACCCCAGTGATTAAGGAACAGGGGAAACGGTTTGTGATATTGCCACACCACCCTCAATTAGGGAAATTCAATAAGGCTGATAGTTTTCAGCTTTTTGATGTTCCAACCTCACGCCAGTCCTGGTTTCCGGCCTTCTCTGCACTGTTCGCAATCAGGTCTGAAGTGTGTGGGCTACATTTTTAAACCAATTTATGGTAAATGTCAGGTTTCTGTGTACAAACTATATACCATATGTCTTTATGTGTGGTTGGGGGAAAAATGTAGACGAATCATTTCTCATCACGAGAAGGCTGAGGTGATGTAGTGTGAAGCAAAGTCTATGCAATATTAAAAATTCTATACAATAATGTTGTCTCTTTTTGTTACCCTGAAAATATATACAGTCAAGCCAGGAATAATTTATACCTCTGGCAAATTCTGACTTGAAGTTTTTGTTCAAATGTAAATAATAGCTGAGAAATATTTTTTTATTTTGTACATCATCTTATCATTTTGGTAGAAGCCTGTGTCATTTCCAGTAAAAAAAGAACCCCACTTGCTGGTTGAATTAAAGTAACTTTAGGTCAGAATTTGCCAAGATTATAAATCATTTTGGGCTTGACTCTATATTTAAAAAAACAGTAAATATTCTTTCTTGATGTACTGTAAACATTAAAATCAGCTGTTGGGCTTTTTGCTGCACTTACGTTAAATGGTTGTCAATTTAATTTTTACAATGTCAATTTGTCTGTGTATAACACAAAGTATTGACTGTGTAGTATGCAGATAGCATAAACATTGTCTGACGATTACAGATGTTTTTTAACATGACTGAATTCAAATCAGTGGTACTGTTTAGTAGTTTGTGTATGTCTGTCCTCACACAATACCGTGCACTTGAAAATGTGCATATATTTGAAAACTGGAAATAGTACATCAATGTTTAATACAATAGGCTTAGTTATATTTCAGCCGCCAATATATCGAGAATACAATTTTGCACACTACCAAGGGCATTGTTAAACTAAACATCTACATATACTGTACATGTTATATTTGTAGTAAAAGAATACAGTGAAGTGAAAATATTCATATTAATAATAATTTTTAAAATGCATTCTGTTTATTTTTAAGGAAATTATTGTGCATTATGGGGATTGAGGGGGACATCCCTTCAGTTGATAGTCAGACAAGAGAATTAGAATTAAAGTATGTTTCCTCATATTATTTGGTTTGACAGTACAGTGAGTCTTAAGTAACTGACAAATTAGGGATACAAATAAAAGTGAATGTGTGCATATTTTTTAAAAATTATAATTTGCATATACAGTCCCTCGTTATTCGTGGGAGTTACGTTCTAAAAATAACCTGCAATAGGCGAAATCCGCAAAGTAGTCAGCTTTATTTTTTACATTTATTATAGATGTTTTAAGGCTGTAAAAGCCCTCATTACACATTTTTTTCAGACAGGCATTAACATTTTCACACTTTACTCTTGTGTTTAAACACTCTAAAAGTTCAAACCTTCATAGAAAAATAAGTCCAGTATTATTGAATGAAACCAAAGAGCAAAACCTGTTTTCGGGCCCAAACATTTGTTTAAGACGATTCATTTACTGCCCCGTCACTTTTACCTTCCTTTAGCATGTCAAGAAGTCCAACTTTTTGTGCGATAGTTAGCATCTTGCTCTGCATTTTGGGTGCTACCGCAGGTGCCTTTGGTGCAGAATGTTTTGTCGACATTGTGGGGTTTGTTTGGGGAGTAAACTTACAAACATACAGTACAGCACTTCAGAGTCACACTGCTAGCAAAGATTTATGTAAATTTGGCAAGCTGGACGCATTCTGTACTATACAGGAGACATGGCACGGAGGAGATTGATTGACAGTGCTCTACAGCCAATCAGGACACAGAATACAATGCGCTAATCAGGGCACAGAAGACAATGCGCTGTAAAAAAAAAAAGCATGTCAAATTGCACTAAAAAATCTGCAAAACTGCTAGTCCGCGAAAGGTGAACCGCTTTACAGAGAGGGATCACTGTAGTTCAAAATGATTGCTTCCGACCTATAGAACAATACCCATAATTTCCTTCAAATTCAGATTTTTTTCAATATTTTTTACGTCCTTAGTGACTTTAACAAAAATGGCTCATCTAGGGATGTGATTGAGATGCTATGAACGCTTCCGCTGCGTAAAACATATGCTGGATAAGTTGCCGGTTCATTCCGCTGTGGCGACCCCAGAATAATAAAGGGACTAAGCCGAAAAGAAAATGAATGAATGTTTATGAACGGTAACGTGAAAGAACAACATTGTTATAAACCGTGCAGAACTGTTCTGATGTTGTTTTACTCTCTATTATTTATTCAGACTCAAGAAAAGATGAGGGAAAAGGTCAGCAAAAATGCATGATATTTTATAAAGCATTGTGGTGGGTCGACTAGTTCGGACTGTTACTCTATCTCAGTTTGTGATATTTAAAACTTGGCTCCAATCAATAGCAATGTCTCTGGTTTGCAGCTATTGTGTGCGCCCAAGGACATTTTCCTGTAAAGAGGACGCTAAGGAGCTTACATTAAGAGACCTTTATTGTGAAACGGTATGGTCGTTACTGGCTCCTTTGTCTTCTACCAGCAACATGATCCTGCTCAGAGTCTATGCGGTTTTGGGCTTTCAGCGGCTGTCTGAACTCTACATACAGGAGTCGAGCTTTGAATCAAGTCACTGTGCTGCTCGCATTAAAAAAGGGTTTCCTCTTCAGAAATGTCAGGCCTCGCTAGTGTCACAGTAATGACAGTTTCTTTAGTCAGTGAAAGTTTTATGTGTCAATGAAAACGTCTTAGACAGTTCTATAGCGGCACACGTTTAACCGTTCAGCAGGGCACTTTGCAGTTAGTTTGCTCTGTGGTGTAGTGGTTTACAACTTCATGTTGCTAGTTCATTTTGCAGAAGCAAGTCATTGTTAGCTATCAACATGTTCCCTAGAGCAAGGCACTTAACCTCAGTAAATCCAAGTAAACTCTTTTGGATTAAAAAAAAAAGAAACGGGTGCTTATGTTTTGCTACTTATGGTACATTCTCATCAAGATTAGTATCTCCCATCAAAACACTAGGGAAACCTTTATTATGGACCCTTTTTACAAGACTTATGATGCGTTTAACGGTCATCATAATCTTAAATTGTTGAAAGTTTTTAATATTTAGATTTTTTACAAAAACTTATGTACATTTATATGTATTCACGTATGTATTATATTATCTTTGCATCACATTACAAAAAACAAATTACCGCTTGTGTGAGGTGTTTCTAATGCAGCGTCTATGGGGGCAGGACAGTAAATCTGATATTATTCTCTCTTCTGTCTGTTGTTATCAGTCTTATACAATTTTTTCCTATCTCTAAAAGTCTTGATAACACCATCGTGGAGTTTTTCTTTTATTTTTTCAGCAAAAATTATTGTAGTTAAATTATTTGTAGTTATTATTTGTGTGTTATTCACTGTGCTCTAAGTTTACCCAACTATGACGACTTCAATACTGGCAAACCCAGAAATGTGAAAAGGGTCCATTATTTGGATTTGAATTTATAACTATTCACAATATACTTGCATACAGGTATAACCGCCAACTTATCCAGCATATGTTTTTACGCAGTGGATGCCCTTCCAGCCGCAACCCATCACCCTATACCTATAGCTTACCCAATTCGCCTATACCACATGTCTAGGATTTGTGGGGGGAAACTGGAGCACCCGAAGGAAACCCACGTGAACACGGGGAGAACATGCAAACTCCACACAGAAATGCCAACTGACCCAGCCGAGGCTCGAACCAGCGACCTTCTTGCTATGAGGCGATTGTTCTACCTACTGTGCCACCGCGTCGCCCATATGTTTTTTCACCACAATTAAATTTTCCACTTGAATTTAATTATTTATATACATGGCAGACGTGATTGAGCCAAATTCCACATGTTCACAGCTAAAAAGTACCCCACATTGCTCATCATTCAAGCTGCCTGGCGGAAATTAGCCTATATTCACTTGTTTGCATTTTCTTTGTATATAATCTACTTGCGCAGATACTTAGTTTCACATTTGGTGTGAATCCAGCATAAGTTGCTTGCCATTTTTCATCAATGTACATACATTTAAAGTCTAATTCCATTTAGTTTCTTATGCATTTTAACGTATTTCGGCTAGGATTAAGCTATTAAATTGGATTTATTTTACAATAAGTGCAATAAAGTCAGTCTGTAGGTTTGTATTTTCAATGCATTTTAGCACTTCTTCAGTTGTTTTATAATACCTGTAGCTCCACACAATGCATTTCTATTAAATTGTCACTAATCACATAAATTATTTTTCTATAAAGACATAAAGAGTGTTGTCTTTGCTAGCATGGGCGTTGCTAGGCCTACTTTAGGGGGGCTGTAGCCCCACAATATTTCTACTCAGCCCCTCTAAAACTTTTGCTATTAGCTCATAAACTGTACACTAAATTATCGCCTGTCCCCTTTAAATTTGATATGAAAACGGCGGAAGAATTCGGCTCCTCCCCGTCTTTTGTTTTTCATTTGATCAGCAAACCACAGCTGTGCAGAGCTGTGTGTGTTTATCGATAGATTGTTATAATATCTGCTTATGTGCAGTTCTTTGCTATAGATACACTTGTATCACTTGTACCCTATCCCTTGTATCACTTGTACTTGTACCTCTACTGTTTCATCGGTGCTCACCTCATAATCACAGCTGTTTCCTCGAAAAAGTAGCTCTTATCGAACATTTCGCTATTTTAATTTAAAAATTAACTACCAATATAAAACACATTACAGTGCATTTGGCATTAACTATAACATACAGTCTTGCACAGAAAGGATTAAACACAGTGACAGAACCACTCAGTGAATGTACTCATTTTAACTGCCCAAGTCACTGACAGAGATAGAAACATCATGTGTTATCTTCTATTAAAATAATTCTTATTTATTATTATGATTCAGATCATGAAATATGTGAATTAGCCTGTAGGTTAAAAATATCGATTTAAATTTGCAGTTAAATTAGACAAGTGGCAGTATTATTTATTTAATACATGGAAACAAAAAATGTATTTGAATATAGAAGGTAGTTTTTACCACAGTAAACAGGTGTTTACATTTGGCTTATTCAGAACTCAAATGGCTATCCCTGTTTTTGCAGTACAATGGAATACAGTGGGCTAGTTTAGCATACAACCCTACCATATTAAACATTTTTAAGTGTATTACTATTAAATTACTACTTATAAATGTAATATTAGGCTATATATATATATATATATATATATATATATATATAATTTTTTTTACATTTTAAAATTTTTTTTACTTCAGGAGCTGAGCTCCCCTAAAATTAAAATCCTAAAATCTCCCCTGTTTGCTAGTAATGCTAGTAAGAATGCTAGTAACTATGTCACTGTGTAAACGTGTCTGTTTTTGTCTTGCTTTATTGTAGCTAGCTATGGAGCTTACCCCATCTGTAAAGGCTGCTCGGTGTGCTCCAAGGACAACGGGTGTATGAACTGCCAGCCCAAGCTCTTCCTGTTCCTGAGGAGGGAGAGGATGAGGCAGTACGGCGAGTGTCTTCACGCCTGTCCGTCAGGCTACTACGGCATGCGAGGGACAGAGATCAACATGTGCTCCAGTAAGATCCTACTTTCCCCACACACATACACTATATATTTGTATCACTACTGTGTGGGTGTTAATGCATAGACACATTTTTTTTTAACTTGGACTATGGAATATGTTTTTACCTGGTCAGTATTGTGAATACTCCAAGTGAAAAAAATCTGCCTTGCATTTGAAGTACAAAATGCTTCTAACTTGTACATTTGTTGTAAGCGTAATAGTTTTGCATAGACTAAGCTGACGACAAATTAGTGTTGACTATTTAGTCTATAATAGAGCTGGGCAGTATATATAAGGGCTTTAAAATAGCTTATAAGAAATAGTTAACCCATCATTTTGCGCTGTCAGATGCTTTTACAGATAAATGTGCTTACAGATCTGCTATTTAATGTGTTAAAGATCAGTGGTGTTTTCCTCAGTGCTTACATTTATTCTCCATCTTCATTTGTTTGTTGAACCATTTATACATTAACAGTTTTACTAAGAATATTATCTAATCAGACTTACCTGACTTTACCCTGACACATTTACATAAGATGCATTAAAAAGCCTTGGAAAGCAAGAATCATAAAATGTGGCATTTGTGATGGGATTTACTAAAAAAGAAGTACAGGATGTCGACTTCTTTAATTGACTAGTCAGCTGTTGGCCAGAAACAGGAGCGAAGCAGGAAAACAAAATATGTTTGTATTATATTATTTTACTTTTATTTGTCTGCAAAGAGCAATATAATAGTCCTACCGGAATTGCATATCCTTCTCCTGCCATTCCCTGTATTTTATAACCTTATTTTAACATTTGCGCCAGGCCTGAGACACTCCGAACCTTTGAGGTTAAGTGAAAAGCCTGAGGTGTTGGCTTCATGCTTCGCGTGAAAACAAAACTCTAACTCTTTGAATTGTTTGAGCCAAACTGCTGACAGACAGACTTGAAACCTCAGAGGAGTGTGTCAGGACCTACAATGCTAATAAACCCAGATACAGTACAGACACCCCTGTGTAAAAACATGTCCCTTCTCACTTTGCAAACCTGATACAGATTTATCTGCCAATGTTTATCAGATGAGAACTAGGGGAAACGCCTAAAATACCTCATTTACCATAAACTTGATTGAGGTTATTATATAGAGCTTGCCAGTTCTTGACCAGTAATCGAAGTCATTGCACCAACAAGTTGGGTTGCAAGGATGGAAAAGATGTTGTTCTTTTAGACTGTGTCCTCCAACCATTCGTAATCCCAGTTGAAATTTGATTTTAAATGGTACTGATATGTGGCCAGTTAATCTGGATTCCTTTCGAGGAGAACTTCTTCCAGAACAAAACCTCACATTGTCACGTAGCATCAAATCTCAGTCCAAAGCCTACTTTGATGTGATCACCGTTTCAGTCGTGACTTCGTAATCCAGCTTCGCATTTGACCCTCCTTCTTAAGTTATGCTTTCTCTGTCATTTTTGCTAAGCTGTTCATGTCTGTCTGTCATAATGAGATGTTCTATCAGGGTTACTGTGAAAACTAATCATTGGGTCTCTCAGAAGCCCATACGCCTTTTCTCTTAAGTTCGGGGTTTTCAGAGCAAATACGTTCTTCCAAGGGCCTGGAATGGTGGATTACATTGAAGTTGATCCTGTTTTTAAAAACAGGCTCTGAAATCACTTAAGCAGCAGCTGCTTATCATTAGACTCCGAGTGTGTGTGATCCTATCTTGTTTAAGAATGCTTCGCAGAATTGCCGGGCCTGAGCGAAAACAAAGGCAAAGAGGAGACAGGTTTGCACTACATCAGTGCAGACTCTTCCGCTGGAGCCGTGGGGTGGGGTGGAGCACTTTTCAAATCCACGCAGCAGATTGAACACTCTGACCCACCTCTGGCGAACATCATATGCGTGACCCAAGCCTCTCGAATGAGCAGAAGGAAAGCTGGACTTGTTCTCTGATTCTGTGGGAAGATGAGTTTGGTGTTTGGGACTTTGTTTGAACTTTGTGTTGCCAAGCTACAAGTTATAGTAGTTTAAATGTATAAGCTATTAAATTGGGGGCGACACAGTGGCTCAGTGGTTAGCACTGTCGCCTCAACCCAAGAAGGTTGCTGGTTCGAGTCCCGGCTGGGTCAGTTGGGATTCCTGTGTGGAGTTTGCATGTTCTCCCCATGTTCGCATGGGGCTCCGGTTTCCCCCACAGTCCAAAGACATGTGGTATAGGTGAAATAAATAAGCTAAATTTGCCATAGTGTATGTGTGTGAATGAGGGTCTATGGGTGTTTCCCAGTACTGGGTTGCAGCTGGAAGGGCATCCGCTGTGTAAAACATATGCTGGATAAGTTGACGGTTCATTCTGTTGTGGCAACCCCTAAAGAATAAAGGGACTAAGCTGAAGGAAAATGAATGAATGAATGCATGCATGCTGTTAAATTGAAGAATTATAAGATTGTGTGATTCACACTTTTCCCATGTTATTCACAATATTCCCACTTTGGATATTTTTGGTATTTAAATAAAAAAATTCTACATAAAATCTATATTTTTATGAGAAGCTTAAACTTAATTGAGAAATTTGAACTTCACAAATAACGGAAACAAAAGAAAACATACAAATATATTAAAATGTTCAAAAGAACATGAAAAAACGTTATTTACATGTAAACTAAAACTATTACAAATAAATGTTGGTAATCGAAATAAAACTGAAATTAAATAAAATATAAACAAAATGTAAGAACATAAATGGGGAATGGAAAAACAAACTGGAATTGTTGCAGATAAACTAGCTGAAATAAAAATAAAACTAATAAAAAACTAACAAAATTAATCAAACAAGGTAGAACAAAATTGTTAAAATTTTAACTCTGAAAATTAATTATATTCAGATAATTAATAAATGCTATAACAGTGTACAAATGAATTTATCTGGATGATTAACTGCTTAATCATCCTGTATTTACCATTACTGAATAATAATGAAATATTTATTTGCATGCAAAAACTAACATGCAATATGCAGGACAGGGAGTTCCAGAGATACAACTGAGTCTTGATCCAAATGTATCAATGAATCATTTCCCTCTCTTATCTGGTTTGCTAAAATGAAAAAAATTGTTATTTTAAAGAGATCATGTTTAATTATTTCCTGATTTTACTAGATTGTTTAACTGTATGTATGATCAAATATGACACATAAATTAGTAGCTTTACTGCTTTTGATTAGTCGCTCCCAAACACAGCCAGCTTAGCTGAAGCTAACCAGATAAAAAGAGATTGTGGGAAGGATGAAGGAGAGATAAACTCTGGAAAAGAGGCTCAGCATGTAGAGAGAAATGGTGTGCTGGTACCATCAGTTTTTCCACAGGTTGTCAAGTGGAACCCCCTTCCTCATTCATCTTGAACCCTCCCTTCACATTTCAAGTCTTGCAGTATTACCACTAGGAACTGCCTTAACAGATACATAAGCATGTATATATATATATATATATATATA